>JAPMOR010114994.1:555901-753966 GCA_026543865.1 Argiope aurantia | reverse complement strand
TTTAAAATCTTAATTTAATCCAAATTAATTTCCAAAGCTTTATCTTAATTTAGCCCATAGTAATTTCATTCTCTTATTTCCTGATCCAATTCCACTGTTTCTACTTAATTAATTCAAGCTTTCTAAAATTTCTGAATCTGCTAAAAGCCTAACTTTCCCACACTCCGAGTGAAGGGACAAAATACCGCTGACGTGACAAATTCTTTTTTAAAAGATCCCTATGTTTCCCTTGCCTTGTCGGCACGTGTAGCGAAAATCCCAATCAATATCTCATTGTATATAAGCACTATGAAGAAATATTTTCTCTATCAATATCTCAGCTTACAGAACAAGAACAGGAATAAAATGTTCAAGAGCATTTCTTTCTGTGTCGTTCTGTGTTGCTCGTCGCTAGTACATAATGCCTACGTCTCCAAGCTGAAATAAAACGTCACAAAATTGAGAGTCTCTTCTCATTCTTCGAAACTGCATTCTGCTTCACATAAAATAATGAGATTCACATAAAATAATGCTTATATATATAATATAATTTTTTTAAACTTTCATTTTCTAATTTTCTAGCTGGAAAAAAAGTTTTGGAGTTCAACCATTTTTGAGATGAAATGACAGCTACGATGTCATAATTCCTTCGTCCTAGTTCATCAACTTTTTAAAAATGCATCTTCTGTCAAAGAAGCATACGTAATAATAAAGCAATACTAATAAAAACAGATCAACCTCTTAAAACCGCATCTGCTTTCAAAGAAGCATACATAATAATAATGCAATACTGGTAAAAGCAGGTAAAAAAATTGCGATTATAAGATGATGATGAAAATTGCCATTTATGCTTTATTCATTGCCTATGCGATTTCGAGCTTCAAACTCCCTAACCAAAACAACATGTTGTCATATGATAAAAAATAAAACTATGAAAATTAAATCAAAAAGAAATTTTTGAGGATTTTTAATCTCAAGGAAACTAATTATTTTTCTTCTGGTTGCTTCTTTCTTTCTTATGATTGCAATTTTTTCAATACAAGCAGAGAATTTTTACTGAAAAAGATTTGTAAAAAATAACATCATTTTTTATAACTCTATTTATAATTAAGAAGAATGTGTGTTTGTTTCTAATTGTGCGTCTGTTGACACTCTACATACCGTTTGATTTAAAGCAACCAAGTTTGATAAAATTATGCTTTGAAAGGCAGAAATGTGAATTTTAATTAATCAAAGCTTAACTGAATATTTGACATTTCTCTCAGATAACGTCCGAAAATATTATTTCAAAAAAGTAATTTTTACATCATTTTAAAATTCAAATAATTCTCTTTATTGATTTCAATTTGGTTGTTGTGCGATTTTATTTTTTTTATCGTGAATATTAACATTTCTTTTTTAAAAAAGATTTGCATAATTTTCAGTAACGCTTTTCATTGTTTTAATAAAATAACATTTTGTTCATTATATCGTAAATTATTTAATCGCCTGACTTTAACATTGTTGGAAGCCAAGAAGAAAGATTCAGGTTATTATTTTCTTAATATATATGCGAAATCAGAAAGTGGAGCCTTAACACAAAGGAAGGCAGCGCACGATTAAAAGATGGATTGTTAGATTTACCTATTCACCCAGAAGTATGAGGAACACAATAAATTTCAAATAAAGAATAAAAAAATAAACTTCATTTAAGTCTGGTTTTTTTAATATTCCAAATGACCATTTTGTTTTGTTCAGTATTATTTCTTAATTATTTTCTTTTAATAAGAAAAGGTTGATCTTTCTATCTTTTCTCATCGAAATGGATTAATGGGAAAGGTATCTCTTGGATTAGTGTAATAGAATGTGCTCCATCTTCATTAAAATTCTATTCATTTGCGTCGAATTTTCTGACTAATGGCATTCATCTCGTATAATGAATTGAAGTGATTAGTTTCCCTCTAATGGACTGCTTGCAATGGGGAATAGCGGAATTACTGTTTTTTTCATTTGAGGTCATCTAAATTAAAAAAGAGTTCTCCAATTATCAGAGCTTTCAAGATTTATGTATATATATAAGAGAAATATATCATAAGTTCTAATCAATCGTTTGGATTTAAGTTCATTTTATTGAACAAAGAAAATTATCACAGGTAAATATCTGCCTCCCACACATTTCTTATGTACAACTGGAAATCAAAATTTCATTCTTTAAGACATTCTGAAATGACTTATTATTAAAACAAAAATATACATTCAGATATTTCAAAAATTTTTCAATATCTTTTATATATAATATTGAAATATATTTTATATCAGATATTTCAATATCTTTTAAATATTTAGAATATCTTTTTTTTTTCTAAAACCCACTGTTCGTGAGCTATATCTGAAAATAACAAAAATTTAACAACCCCAAAAATAAATACATAAAAATAAATAAACGAAATTCAAAACTTTACTTTGAAGAATTGTAACATAATAATGTTTTAAGATTAGTTTTTCTACTGTTATTTTATTTTTAAATTTTGTTTCTTAATTATATAATAATATCATGCAAAATAACGTGCAGGCAAAAAATACTTTTAATATTGTCGTAACGAAATTAAATGTAAATACTGCAAGCAAAACATTGAGAAGTATCGTTTTAAAATATACTGAGGATATTTTTAAAAAATAAATTTATAATTAGGGAAAAAATATAAATAATATCATTTAAAGACTTTTCTTATATTTTAAATGCAAAGGTTCATGCAAAAATAGATTTGGACTTTTTTGCATGCTATCTCTTTTATATAATTAAGAAAGATTTTTTAAGTAAAGGCAAACGATTCAAGCCTATATCATAAACATGGAATACAATTTCAAATCTCTTTTATTTATTTTTTCTAAAATTGTTTCCATTTGAAATACACGTTGAAAAGTCGATAATATGAAATAATCGAGGGAAGAAAATTCACCAATATGCTTACGTGCTGTTCCAAAAAGAGGTACAAACATTGTTTATTTTTAAAATTTCGTTTCTATTTTAGACTATTTACATAGAAACTTTAAGTTAAATATGAAATAAAAATTCATTTAGACTTGAAGAACTGAATTTTTTTATATTTTCTTCATAACTAGTATAGTTACTATGGGTTAACATTTTTAAAAAAATATGGTGGGCGAACAAACCAATTCGATATACCGTGTGCGGCATAAATTCGTACAAACTTGATCATGATAAAAAAAAGTAATGCTCGAAAAAAATTGCGGTTTGCGGGAATATGTTCAGAAAGTCTTTGGATTTTATTATTTCCATTAAAAAAATGTATTTAAAAAATGACCGATAGATGGCGCTCACACTTCATACCGAGACTGTTTATGCAAATCAATAAAGCTATAAAACACAAGGCTGGAAATGGATCTGTCATTCGACGCCAGTAGCATGCTATCGCTACCGGATAGAGAATTAGTGGTGAAACTGTTGTATAAGAACGGTGAATCCGTGACTAAAGCATTGCGACAGTTATGAACGGTGAAAGGAATTAAGGCGAAGAAAAACACAATTTCATTGAATGGGATATTGAATTTAGTTCGCCGTTTAGAGGAAACGGGAAGATTAAAGGATCGTCCACGAAGTGGCAGATCATCCGTCAGCGCTGACCGCGTTCCTGTTGTCGAAAGGGTCATGAGAAATGTGGCAGCTGAGACTTCAACGGGGAATTGCAGTGCACGTGAAGCAGGTAAAGTAACAGGAATTCAGGAAAGGTCTATTCCCCGCATTCTGCACGAAATCTTGAAACTGCATCCGTACAGGATAGAGGCATTTCATCAGTTGTTGCCAGCTGAGTGCGAGAAAAGACAAGCCTTTGCAATATGGGTGCTTGCACAAATGTAACGTGACCCACAATGGTTACTGAACATCATGTGGACAGATGAAGCCCACTTTTCATTGCATGGTGACGTCAATACGCAAAACAGCCGCATCTGGGCGACATCAAACCCTCGTGCGTACACGACCAAACCACTACATTCTCCGCATGTGACTGTTTCGTGCGATCTTAATTACAAGCCTCACTTGCTTAATACTTTGTGGTGGTGGTCATGTAGAGCATCTTTTGCTCTAAAATAAAATGTACTGTAATGTTACTGTGCTCTGTTTTCCTGATTTGCATAAACTGTCTCGGTATGACGTGGGAGCGCCATCTATAGGTCATTTTCTAAATACACTTTTTTAATGGAAATAACAAAATCTAAAGGCTCTCTGAACATATTCCCCGCAGACCGCAATTTTTTTCGAGCATTACTTTTTTTATTATGATTTTTTGAAGTTTGCACGAATTTATGCCGCACCCGGGATATTTTAATACTTCCGTATTTAATTTTAAAAAAATCTCTATAATCGTAATTTTTGGGCATACCATTTGTAGACTTGTCTCATTAATCATGTTTAACAACCAACGTAAGACTAACGACTAAGTGTGAGGCACTAAATGTATTCGTGCATTAAAGAAGAATTCGCTATCAACCAATTGCTGCTAACATAAATCTTATGGAGGATGTGATTTCATATTTATAGAGTCGATCTCATTTCACTATTATTGCAGAGAAGATTCAAGATATGCCATGAATTTCAAAATTTATCCCTCAAAGTGAAACTGTTTGCGCTGTATTTTCATAAATGTTTCATGCATAATTTGTTACTGCGGCTGAAACATTTTATAATTTCATTTTCTGTAGAAATAAGGTTTTCTTATTTATACTACAGAGAACGATATGCACTTTATCAAGAGCAAACTTTCATATGCTTTTTATAAACTTGCTTTAAAACCATTATAGATGCTTGTTTTATAAGTTTATTTTTAATATTTTTTAATAAATACATTTTTATTTCCTCGTATACGAAGTAAAAAAATCGTCACAAAAATTCTAATCCATATTTTACTGAATCTCTAAGTTCTAGACCTCCCTGAGTTTGAAAAATATGTTTTTGGAAAACGTCCGTTTCCGAATCCGCGTCCTGATAACTCAAAAATGCTTTGAGCTAGACGGTTAAAATTTAGTATATGATCTATGCATTAAATTTTCAGATTTCTTTCAAATTTTGATTAGAATTTGTTCAGAGGAAATCCGTCTATCCGGCTGTTCGATTATAAGTTACTACGATAATTACAAAACGAAGAGAAATGGATAAATAAAATTCGATACACAGATTTATCATCTATAATGTAGACAACTGTCAAATTTTGAGCCAAATCCAACCATGGGTTGACTGTCTGTCGGTCTGTATTATCAGAAACATGTTAACACGATAATTTAAAAACACAATAATTTAATATATCGAATTTTATATGGGATTTTGTGACTACAAATGCAGTTCAGTGTCAAATTTTGTTTCAATCGGACGAGAAAAATGTATTTAAAACACAAATTCGATTTTCGGATACTATTAACACATTCCAAGGATTAGTTGCCAAAACACTGGCCAATGATGACACGATAGATTTAATAAAAATGAGAAATTCTCGCCAAAGGTCAATATTTCGTGACTATTGTACGCCGATGTCATGTAACACGTTCTCGGTCATGGCAAATTTACAAGAGAATATGCGAGAATGTTTTGGGGAGACCACTCCCACTGGTTATTTTATTTTAAAATCAAAAACGTTTGTACTGGATTTCCTGCGTTTTGAATAAGTATGACTCCCTCAGGAAACTATTTTGCGAATTGCTATCAAACGTCAAGTCGTTCATTACAAAATGCATATCGGCGTAAAATATCGGGTGCGGCGATTGCGTAAGACACGTGACATCTGCGGTATATTGACAGCCGTTAAAAAATATCGTCTGTTATCGTTATTCAGCTGCAACAGATATGTATTTGATGAAATTTTTCAATTCGCAAAACGAAATGCTGACCAGAATATATCGTCACTTATATCAAGCACATGAAGAGGAAGTTAAAAGCGCGCAATGAGTAGATAACAGTAATTTTTTGAAAGCCTTTAACATACCACCATTGAGAAGTTATCGAACAGCCTTGTGTGATTGATTCCTTGTGTCATTGATTCTATCTATTCTATGCTGCTCCACATTTCCAAAATATGAGTGACAGATGGATACTCACAGAACTGGGCATTTAGTACATAACATTAGTTCTTAAAGCAGATGATACAATTCTATGACGTAAGAATGAAGAGTTGTTCCCACACTGTGGCAATCTCAAATCTGGTAAATAAGTAGTATGTTGAAAAGCAGCTTATTTGCAGATCAGAAAGTCGCATCATACCCTCGTATCCGTAACCATCCTGGTCAATGAACGGTTTGGTGAGTATGTCATGGGAATTTTATTAAACATTAAAATATTTATAGAGGATGAAACACAAATAAGTTATGTAAAGAAATAAAAAACATATAAAAACGGATAATAATACTACACCATTTATTGCTGTTTTCTGCTTTGAAATAGAATAGAAAAAAAATACCTGGAATAATAATCGTCAAATACTATGAACTGGGGAAAATAAAATTAAAAAAAGCAAGAATTCTGCGATTATTGCACTTGCTATCATAACATAGTAGATGAAAAGGCAGTTCATTTACTTTGTTATCATTATTTTTATTAGTTAAAAATATTTAATAAAAAGTAATTTGGTTAATGGTTACAAAGAAAATCTCTATTAAAAAGATATTTATGCACGCATATGAATGTGAAAAACTGTGGAACTATTTTTTCCCTTTTTCTTTGAATCTATTACACTTGATGCTGGAGGTTGGGGGAAAAAAAAGAAATCTCTATAGATATTGATACTTTCAGACAAATTTAAAGGAGTTTCTAATTGCTAATCTGAAATATATAATATAAAAACATTTTAGTAATGAATCTTTTGCCTTTATTTCATTTTTAAATAGCATTTTTACTCTTAATTATATAGCACCGATAACAAGCATATATGCAAAAGACGAGTTTAATATCGCTACAATGCGCATGTCTGTAAATGTAGTAAATAAAATAAAATCTTAGACTTTTTTCCTTTATTTAAAAATATTTAATAGTAAATAAGTAAAAGATATTAAAAAATATTGAAATTGGAAAAATTGCATTAAAATAAAAGTGATAGAAATGATAAGTCAATTTTTTTTTAACTTTAAAATTTTGTCAAAACTTGTTTTTTGTAACAATATACTCCGAAATTATTGAGGAAAATCCTAAAAATTTCTGATTACTTTTCATTGAGAATTTAATTAACCGTCCAATTAAAACGTTATTATCAACAAACCTTAATTTAATTAATTTTTGTTAAATAAAAAATATTCAGTGTTTATAAATATAGACTTTTTTGCAACATATTTCATATATATATAAATTTTAAAAAATGAAAATCTCCCATGAGTTTACCTTTCAGAAAATTCTTCCAAAATCAAAAAGCACAAAACTTCACTAAAAATACAAAATCTTGAAATATTCAAGTTTGGAATTCTAAGAAACTCGAATATTTCACAAACACGTGTCCGTAAGGAATGCTGCTGTTCCCACCCTAGGGTGTTCGAGAACAAATGAAGAGAGAGCGAAGTGTCAAAAGAAACACAAGGATGTAAAGTGAAATGTCAGAAGTAACATACTGAATAAATGCATGACAGCATGGCTGAAAACGAAGCGTGAGATTGTTTGTTCCAGAAAATATTGAGAAAGTTAGTAGTAGGAATTCTTTTCTGGATGATTTCAGTCTTTGTTAACATAAGAGTTTTTTAGACTAGCATGCTTTCTGTAGATTTTATGATGAAAAAAATTCCTTAAAAAGTAATTGGATCTAGAGCTATCAAATTTGGTACATAATTACTTCTTGGAGAATTGGCGCCCAAGAATAGTAAGAAGAAAGAATTTTCAAGATTTTAAGTAAGAATAAGTAAGTAAAAATTTTCAAGATTTTAAATAAGGATAAGTAAGTAAAATTGCTTAAAAAAAGATTTTATTAAAGAATTCATGAACAAATAACGCATCAAAAATTTATTTCAAATTAAACATTATCAACATTCCGATAATGTCAAGATAGTAGTATATAATTATTGTCTTTTTTCACTCAGATTTCTATCTAAGAGGAACTAAATGCATGACGCCTTGAGGATATTAAAGATCTTTATTGGCCATCTCTCTCTTTCTCTTCATATATATAATATAAAATAATATAACATAATATAATATAGAGGTTATTTTAGTCAAATGGCAACTAATAATCTTAAATATAAACAAATAGATACATTGACATTTTCATATTACCTCACTGAACGTTTCTATTACTGATATTAATCCAAAGTTTCATTATTTAATCGAGCTACAAAATTTTATTAGAAATGTTCTGGAGAGGGTTTTCCGTGTCCCCCAATTTAGTCAGAAGAAACAAGATGTAAACTAAATAAAGAAATAAATGTCAAATAAAAAGCTTAAATGAACATGAAAATAGATTGTTGTCAGATCTATATCTTGACTATGGAAATCGATGACCATATTTTCCCCAAAACTAGTGTAATGTCACAAAAATGTATTTTACATTATCTTAAAACTCAAGAACTTGCCTTTTAAAAATAATTTAATCAACTTCATCTTTGGATAACTTTTTTTTGTTTTGTTTTTAATACATTTTTTTAAGATTGTTTCATTTTATAACAATCAGTAGTAGTGTTTTTAATATTATAATGAAATCCAAATTCACCTAACAAAACTTTTAACCCCGTGCTTTTACTGATGTTAAAATTAAGATTTTTAAAAAATCTTTCTTTGGATAATAACTCCACCGAAACAGAATTTCCCTTTCTGCTTTTATTTTATATCATACACACTTTTTAGTCAGAACTGCACATGTATAAATGTTCATTTGATAGATGTGAATGTGTGATGAATCGTAATATGATATATCAAGCTTATTTATACTAAATCCAATTTCACGTTGAATCCAGTTTATCAAATACTACCTGTTTGATTCGCTTATATAAAGGAAACATATTTTCTATGACCTTATATAAAACCTTTTTTCAAATGCACATGACTCTTTTATCTATGTCAGAAACGATTTTGATTTAAGGAATTTAAAGAGTAATTTGAATTCGAGAATTCATTTAGATGATTAAATAAATAGAAATATTAAAATGATTGAAAAAAATCTTTGTTTCCATTTCTAAGAAAAATTATATTAATTCTGGAGAATAAGAGTCTAAAAATACTTTTTAGACTCTTATTTAAGATTCTTATTTGTAGACTTTTAAATTATTTAAATTTCGCAACAATAATTTTTGCATAATTTAAATAATTTATTCCCTTGACATTTTCAAATATTTTGGAACCCCTGGTACATCGCCTAGGACATTTTCTCTGACGGACCTACCCTAGTGAAGCCACTGCTCACAGTAATTTATATGACTGATTAGATTAAATTAATGCTTTTCAGTTGTTTTAAATAGCATCGAGAGATTTTTAAAAATCCATCACGTTTAAATCATATACTCTTCTAAAAAATTCTGACAGAACTAGCTGGTCAACAAAGGTAGCTAGTATGTTTATAAACGTTTCTAATTTCCAACTAAAACAAAGTCATGGTAATATTTGGTAAATAATGATACATATTTATATCAATTCTATTGTCCTCATTAATGACTTTTGAGAATATCGTTATACTTTACTTGATGGAGTGCTTAGTCTTTTTAGAAATTATTACCTGTAATGAATGGAATATTAACTGTATATCATGTCTTATTAAACCGTAATTTCTTCAATATTTCTAAGAAAAAAAACAATTTTGATTTTATTTCAACATTTTTTTGTCAGTGAATTTAATTGAATTTTTGCAAATTTATCGTTATTAGTTGTTAATACAATATTTATGATTTTTTTTATTTTGAAAGAATCGAATATGTAATTTTTTTTTAATCTTCTTATTAAATTATAAGTTTTTCGTACGCTATTACCTTTTGTCTCATTTTATTCCCAATAGATGGCGCCTCATCGTCCTCCTCTTAAACATTAGATGATCATACCATAAGTTCGAGATTTATATAGCTTTCCATTCTCAGCTCAAGTTTCATCTCATTGGAGAGAGGCTGCATCACAGTGTGTGGACAGGTCTGCACTCCCGTCAGCAAACAATATATTCCCGGAAAACACCGGAGTGACCGGCATACAATCCTTATCTCCTGAATTCAGTTGAAGCGCATATTGATCAAAAACGGATCATTTCTGCTACTTTGAAGGTGAGTGTAAAAGAATGTAATTTATACATTAGTTGGGAAATATCATCTTATTTATGATTTTTATTGCTTATTATTTTTTCTTTAAAGAGACTAAATTTTTAATTAAATGGTAGTTAACTATTATTACTATGTGCAGATTTATTAATAATTAACTGGCTTTAGAGACCAGATGATTCGTGGAATTATTGGTAATATTTAATTTCAATTAAATATTCTGTTCGTGTGTCATAAGAGATTTAAGTTCAAGACTTCTTTAATAAAGTAAGTATAATTTGTGATAAATATAAATCCATATTATCTTATTAGCCTTACAACTGTTTTGTTTATCATGCACATGAACCTTTCTAAAGGTGTCAAGTTCATGACATAATGGAACAAATAAAAACATAATTGTGCAGTAATCTATTTTCTAATCTGCTGCTGCATTTGTGACTTTCTTATTTCTCAGTTGAATTGCATATATAACATAATCTTTTTTGTTTAGCTTCCGACAGTAGAAGAAAAACATGCGATTAAATATTTGATTAAACAATGGAAATATTTTGAATTCAATTGCAGTAATGAAAACTATTATTAAAAATTAAGAAGAAATGTATTCTTAAAATTATTATTTAGAAAAAAATAGTGCAGCAACAAAATTCATACCATTAAAAAGATAATTTTTTAAATTATAAAAAGATGCAAAAAACACAATTTTGTGTAATAATATTTTCAGAAATTATCTTTGAAGAACACCATAATCTCGCTTAATTTTTAATTAATTAAATTTTCTCTTCAAAAACCATCTCCACGGTACAGATTCGGAATTTCAAGGAATATCTATGCCAAATTTAGTAATTTTAGGTCAAATAGTCTGTTCTTACAACGCCACATATCTCCATACTCCTTATTATTGGTAGATATTTATTTTTTTAACCTTCACTGTATATACGTTGTAAATTCTATCCATATATATATATATATATATATATATATATAATATGGATAGAATTTACTTGGATTATATTTTAGTTCAGATGACTTATCGCGAAAACATTAAAATTTATCTTCATTTTTGGGCAAATATTTAGGTAACTATAATGATTATCATTTAGAATTTTTTATATTACATTATTATATCCAGCCTTATCAGAAATTTAAATTTCATTTAAAGATACGATTCCAAGGGCCTTAAGAGGGAATAAAAAATCTTCTCTTCGAAAGGTTAAATAGAAAAAAAAACTTGCATTTTTTTTAAGCATCCATTGACAAAAGGATATGATTTGTCTTGTAAGAGTTTCGTTTGCGTGGCTTTTGGAATTTTGTCTAGTCGTAATATAAAGATTAAAAGTTCATTATTTCTGCTATATGAATTAAAATATAATTGTAATAAATAAATTTAAGTTTGATAAATTTTGAAAACTGAAAAAGTAATACATCGCAATGAAAATTTAAGATTTGTATAATTTGAAAGAATCCGAATGATAATTTTCTCTGTTAAGTGATGATTAAATTTTTTATATTTATCGTTCCAAAAACTAGTGATTCCTTGTTCATTAGTATTTAAGAACTGTAAATGAAAAGTATATTGTTGAGATTATAATTGCTAATAGTTACCTAATCAACAAATGTTTCCAAATAATACAGCAAATTAATTTTATTATCTAGATTGTTTTAAATAATTAAAATTGGTCAAAAAATTCACTTAGTGCTTAAATAAGAAATAAATAGAAATATCTTACACTTTTGATTTAGATTTCAGTGTAAGTTAACTGTCACTGCTTTGGGAGTTTTTCAATGTTACGAGTCTAATATTAGAGACAATCTGTTTTTACTGAAGGTTGTTTTTTCCTTTATCAAACCAGGTTTGCAATGAAAGTAGTTTTACAGAATAAATAAGATAAAGTACTTCTTTTGTACACTTACTTTTTTTACTGATTTAGCATGTAAAAAGTATCGTAATCGTCAAAAAGTTCGAAATCGAGATGTAGACGAATCTCCACGTTTTTGAACTTCCTGAGTTCGAAAAACGCATTTTTGGAAAATATCCCTCTGTCTGTCTTTCTGGAACAAAGTTAATTCAAAAAACGCTTTGAACTAGACGGATAAAATTTTACATACGGCCAAATCTGTAGATTTCAAAGAAACGTTGAACAAATTTCATTCAGAGGAAGTCTATTTGCCTGATTGTTCGAATATAAATACACACGATAACTACAAAATGAAAAAAACTAGATAGAAAAATCCATCACACAGATTAGATACATATAGTGAGGCGCCTATCAAATGTTGAGCCAAATCCAATAAAGGGTTGACCATCTGTTCCGAACCTTTCCAACAGGCAAACTTAATTACTCAATGACCTAAATATATTAAATTTGGCATAAGATATTATGACTACAAATTAATTTTCGGGTCAAACTTTCGCTTCATTTGGTTGGAAAAGCACATCCAAAACACAAATTAGATTTTCAGATACTATTAACAGCATTCCAGAGATTAAAAAACTCGCCACGAATGACACGATTGAATCAGTAAAAATGTTAAATTTACTTCAGAGATAAATATTTCGCAACTATTGTACGCCATGCTGATATTCTCCGAGACAACGTCTTAATAAGAGAGTATGCGTGAAAGTGTAAGAATGATCACTCCGGCTGGAGATTTTTGTTTTAAGAAAGTTTAGTTGTCCAACTCTTCAAGAACGAGTAACTATAAACAATAAAAAGATCGATAAATAAAATTTGTTGTGCATGTTTAGCATCTAAAAAGAGCCTAACTAAATGAAACTTGCATTTGATTTTGTGACTACAATCGATGCTCTGTTTCAAATTTTGTTTTCAATCGGTCGGAAAAAATGCTTCAAAATTACATATGTATTTTTCTATTACTTGTATATAAATCACACACCAGCGATTAATTGCCAAAAAAATCGCCAAAGATTACACTTTATAAGGTTCTTTCATAACTATTATTCGACAGTAGCATGCGATTAATACACAAGTACCGGTTTTTTTTTTCATGTACTACCCTCTCATGCGTGAAAAAAAAATCTTCGCATATTGGCTTTTACGGCCTTACCCAAGGTCCACGAATTTATGGGGGGAGAGGGGGTAACATATTATTTTGAGAGCATTTCCGCAGGCTTTTCATGCCTTTCCATCTCAATGTTTTCAAAGCGTGGCTTTATGCATCAGTTTTAATCATATATCCGTTTTGCAGAATTTCAGACATCAAAATAAATGTAATCATATCATTCGTATTGGTGCTAATAATCGATGTCTGAAATGTCTGCCTTTCAGTCTTTTGTCTAGAAGTACAGAAAAAGGAACGCATCTTTAAGAATCATATTTTATTTATTTATCAACGGGTTGTATTTTTTTGTTATCAATATTTTTGCTCACAAATGATAATAACCGCGATAAAAAAAAATTCCCAATTTTTTTCCAAATAAATGTTAGCTCCTAATAGTTTAGCAGTTAATGGTTACAAGTGAAATATCATATTCTTAAAGTGTTTAGATTTGGTGAAAATTACTTGGTGCTATCAGAAAAAAATCTTATTTACCCAAAATGCCACTGATTGAATATCTTATATTTTAACTTACCTTTTTACTAACGTTATTTTTTTCTCTACGTTACGATTTTTGTTATTTACACTGTTTTATATCTTTGTACATTTTGAGTTTTTAAAGGACTTCCTAAATTCTGTTCCTTCTCCCATAACTGCAAGATATTTCTCACGTTTGGTTAAAACCAGTAAATAGTAAATTGGTAAATAATAGTAAATTCATAGTGTGGTGGTATGTAGATTATTATGATCTGTGCAGGAAGCAACAGGACGAATGTTGTTGGAAACATTTCTTTAATAATCACATTCACACACTTAAACAAACACAAAGACAAGACATTCACGCGCGCAGCTTTTCAATTCAGCAACACATCTCATTCTAATTACAATCGCAATGCATTATGGGATGACATAGGGGATGGCCTAATCAGGCATCGCCATCTAGTTTCCAAAAGAGAAGATAAGAGTAATGCAACTGCTACAATAGTAAATAACATTTGTATGAATAGTAAATTCACATTTTAGTTAAAACCAGTGACAATTTCATCAGCGAAACTGAAATGAGTTTTAAGAATACTTTGAATGGCATGAATTCTGAAATAAATTTTGCAGTGAATGAGATATCTTTCATAAAATTCGTGATTTAGTTAAGTGAAAATAAGAAAAAAATATTTTAAAACTTTGTTTTGTGCTTCTGTGACCACTCAGTGTTTTAAAATTGTTCAAAAACACAACTTAGCTTCTAGGGTAGAGCTGTAGAGATTGCCAGAAAATTTACAACAGAAGTTTTTTTAATTCTTTTTTTTTATTTCACATCACTTATTTTGTTAAAAAGCTTCGTATTTTGTTTTTTCAAAAAAATCACTTACCAATTTTTTTTTACTCTGCAAATGTTTTGTAGAAACGTTTTTAAATAATAAAATAAAAGAATTTTTAGAAAAATTTGCATCTATCAGATTTTCGAAAATTTTTATTGAAAATGATTGTGGTTAACAATAATTATTATAAAAATAATTAATATTTAACTAATTAAATGATTTGTGATCATTCTTGCATTGTGATCTTGACTGTCAGCATTAATTCATAAAATGCTATACGTTTGCATCATTCATATTTTTTAATTAATTTTGATAGTTTAATAAGATTATTTACTTATAAAATATCAGACACGTTCTCTAATTTATTAAAATTTAGATAAGAATTTGAGATTTAGTTTTTTTAGTTATTTCTCTTGTATTCCTCAATCTTATTTATGAAAATCTGCAAAATAACAACTAGTAAAGAAAAAAGCGCCCGATAAAAATTCAAAATAGATTCAAATAAAATTATTTTTATTTAAAAAAAATCTTACGTTATAAAGGAAATGCAGAAAAATAAAACATAATGGAATATTATTTATGAATATGATAACAATTACTTGAAAAGTAATTTCATCCTTTTTGTTTACTTTCAAATGAAAAGATTAATGCTTCTTTCTTTGATTTTCAAGTAATTATTATTGAAAATTGTTTTATTTGTTCAACTCTTGAAATTGGAAGTAACTTCTCCAACTATCTTTTCTTTAAATTTTATTTTAATGTTAAAACTAAGTATACGCGTTTTGAATTACGCATATGAAAAAAGAATTTCAATTTATCGTTTGATATCTAAATTCGATATCGTTTGATATCTATCTATTCTGTCACGTTTTGAACTACGATTGTAGTTATTTGTATTTTTAAAAATTTTGTGTTCTTCTAATCTTACTGAATTCTAATTCAGGGCTTTTTAAATTATTTTTAAGATTCCCAAATTCCTCGTAGGTTTAGTTGTGATATAATGCTGTTATCATATTGTTGTCTTTCTTTTTCGGATTTTTCCACGTGCATATGTAAATACTGTAGGAATAGCTTTTGAATTTAATAAAAAAATATTCTAATTGGTTTCTTCTTTAAAAAATCTGTATTATTAATTGATTAAATTAAACAAAATGTTAATTTTTTTCCATCACAACTTCCAAGATTATTATAAAACAAATTGTTTTCACGCTATCTAAAAATTAAAAAAAAAATTCAATTATACCAATTAAGTTCCGAACTATTTTTATCTAATTTTAGTAGACATTTTTTAAAACTCAAGTATACTTCATTGTACTTAAGTATATTTCATTGTCATCATGAAATTCAAATTTTTTTTCCGGAAGTCAACTTTGCATCGTGCCACGCCTTTTTTCTATTCGTCCTTCATTACTTTTATTTATTTTTCTGCTTTTATCAGTGGCATTTTATTTTTGTATTTGTACAGAATTTTTTTTTATTTGCGACAGTTGATATTTTTTCTTTTCTAATTTTCCTGCGTCTTTTTTTTTCTTCAAATATTTGAAAGCCATGTTTTTTGCCAAAATTAAGGTGCATATTACAGTGGCTCCCAAATGTGTTCGTACACTAAAGAAATTTGCAGAAATTGTGTTCTATACTTCTTAATAAAGCATTTTATCAGTTGGTTTTTTTAAATTAGCATCTTTAAATAGTTCTTAATAAAACTGAACAAATATTTTTATAAAAAATCAAGTAGTATTGTTCTAAAAAATAAAAAAATAAAAAATGTCACAAAATTAGAACACAAAAGTCTTCGTACATCCAAACATTATTTATTTAAATTCATCATAAAAATATCTTTTGCGGCTTATTTTTCTTCTAATTGAAAAATACACTAAAATCGTTTGATTTCAGTATTTAATATCACAATTATTTATTCTATTTACTTTATTCTTAGATATGACGCGCATTCGTAAAGAAAAGAGTTTAGACGTACGAAAATTAATTATATTTCATTTTAAAGCTGGAAAATCAATTAGAGGCATTGCAACTATAACTATCTACCTCATTCAACGGGGCAAAGCATAATAAAACGTTACAGAGAGGGAAAAAGGATTGCAAACAAGCCTCGTAATGGGCGCCCTCAAATTCTGTCAGCTAGAAGTCAAAGAAATATTGTGAGTAAATTTCTAAAAAATCCACGTCTGAGTGCAATAAAGTTTACTTCACAACATATTGAATCAAATGGAACTTCTATTTCCTGTGAAACTATTCGTAGAATTCTTCGGAATGCTGGTATACATGACCGTTCTGCACGAAGAAAATTCTTTGTAAGTCAGAAGAACAGAATTGCTAGGCTTAAATTTGCCAAATCTATGATAAACAAGCCAGAGAGCTATTGGAATCGTGTCTTATTTGCAGATGAAAGTAAATTTAACATCTTTGGGTCGATGAGAGAATTATTGTATGGAGAAAAAAAAACGAAGAACTTAATCCCAAGAATTTAGTTGGAACAGTAAAACATGGCTGTGGAGATGTCATGGTTTGGGGGTGTATGTCAGCGGCTGGAGTAGGCAATTTAGTATTCATTGATGGTATAATGGATCATAGAGTTTATATATATATTCTCAATAATAATTTAAAAGTGTCAGCACAAAAATTGGGCATTTTAAACAACTTTGTGTATTACCAAGACAACGATCCTAAGCACACGGCCATGAATGTTCTTCTTTTTTGCCTCTATCATTGCCCTCAAACCCTTAAAACACCAGCTCAATCACCGGATTTAAACCCTATAGAACATATTTGGAAATAATTAGAGGTGCGAATAAGAAGTCACGACATTAAATCGAAAATTCAACTGAAAGCAGTAATGATCGAAGAAGGGAACAAGATCGTTGCAGAAGTAACCGACCGTTTAGTTAAATCTATGCCCAAACGTTTAAAAGCTGTTATAAAGAATAAAGGATATCCTACTAAAAACTAAACATTTATAAAAATTCAGAAAATTTCATATTTAATGATGTTTTTTAAAGTGTATGATCACTTTTGTGTTCTATGTTTGTGCAATTTTAGTTATTGTTATTTTTAATAAAATAATTTGCATCGTAATTAAAATTTATTCTTCACTGCTTTATTATGAACTGTAAAAATATGCTATGAAAAAGTTTTCATGTAAAAATAAGAATATATAATGGTAAATAATGAGGTTTTTAATGGATTCTTGTTGGTGTATGAACACTTTTGGGAGCCACTGTATGTACAAACAAAAACTCATTTCCGTTGAAAACTCGAAATTGAAAGAATAGTCTTTCCCACAGCAAATTTTGATCTCTCTTCAATAAATCACTTTCGCATCTGCGTTGCAAAATTCTAACTACTGAACTGTTTGTTAAAAAATTTTTTATCAACCCACCAGGCTCAGACTCAAACATCTGCCATGTGTTCCATATCGAACAAAAGGTAACATGGAATTGCAGATTTGTTGATCACGAAATGGTGAACACAACACAAGCTGTTATCGCTGTCGTGAAGGAACAAAAAAGGATTTTTCGTGTACTCAACATGTCTTTTTCATGTTTGCAAAAATGTTTTGTTTCGATTTAATTATCTAGTCTCTTTTGGAAATTCATTTTAATAAAAGTATTTTACCAGTCGTTCTGTGTATTGTCTGTAAGTTGAAGTATCGTGCAGGTAACAAATGAATACGTAGAATCAATTATATATAGATGAAAGGTAGCTCATATTATATGAAAATGGGAGGGATAAATAGAATTTTTTAAAAAATTAGTTGGGTAGCGTGTTTAGTTAAAAGGAATAACTTAGTAATGAGAGACATGTTGGGAAATATTGCATGTTCTTACAGTAAAAAGAAATAATCATAGAAACCGTTGGTTATGGCCTGCTTTCAACTTTCTCACATACTCCCTAATGAAGGTATAATTCCCCTTCTTCCTTGCAAAAAAAAATCATGGTCGTTAATACCACAAGTACTCAGATTTTTATTTTCCCTTTCCATACATGAGCATTTTATGCTTTCAAATATAATGAAGTTAACAGAATATGCTTTTTGTGTGGCTTTTTTTGATCGGTTGAAACCAAAATTTGAGACACTGCTACTATATTAGTAATAAGATCGCATAATAAATATTTTATTTATGTAAGCTGTTGCATTTCTGAAATATCGCGTTTACATGAATGCGAATGTTCTGACCGATAGACAGCCAACACTTTGACAGATTTTATTCAACATTTGAAACGATTAAGATATTAAAACTATGTAATAAATGTTATACATCTTACTTTTTACATTTTCTAGCTATCACTCAGACAGATAGACATACAAACTTCAACTGAATAGACTTCTTCCAAATTGTAATATAAATCTTCGAATTTAGTGTAAAGGCTACGTACTAAATCTGTCCCCTTTAGTACTTTTGAGTTATCTTGTTAACAACATACTTACTTCCTAAAATATGCTTTTCGTTCGCATGGTGGTTTGAAACGAGAAGGTATGTTAAAATCTCGAAGTGAGATTTTTTGACAGTTACAATACTTTATCCTTATATGCTTCATATATGAGAAAGTAAAAATAAAGTTCAGAATTACATGCAACATGTCTTCTGTACGTTATAATTTATTACATACATAAGACCAGAAGGACTTGCATCTCAAATATTTGAGACAGGAACTATTGTTAACCTTCAAAGCATCAGACTTGTGGAATGATATCTAGAATAATTATGCGGTCTAATTTTGAGACAGTCTAAACTGAATATTTCTGATTGAAGCATTTTGCTGCAACTTCAAAATTAGTTAAGTTAGCTTTCTAACTTGCTTTCAAAGTTTGTTCTAAACTATTATAGTAACCCGAAATAGAATGCTCTTTAGCAAAATTTGAGATTCCATGAGTTCTCTATTGTAATTTGAATCAAAAGATATGCAAATTGACACTCAACGAATTTCAAGTCAACCAATTCAACGAAAGTCAACCAAATATACAGTTATGATTTTAGAGAAAGAAATTTTAAAAACATAGTTAAAGATGAACGAAAATGTCAAAAGAAAGTTTTAAAAATCTTATCTTTATCAATAAATAATCATAAATTTACATCTTTAAAAAAATCTTATTTACCCAAGTTTTTTTTAATTTGGAATTATATCCTTCTGCCTATGGACTCAAGCATTCAAAGTGCTAGAATAAAGTAATGCGATACGCGGACATTGGGGAAAAATTATAGATTTTTATTAAATTGTTGGCAAATTTTTTGGTGAATTGTGTTTGATAGTCTATTCGATTGCACATGAATATAATAAGTCAAAAATGTAATTAGTTATATAGAGGAAATTAAGCATATACTTTTATCAGCATAATATTATGTATACATAAAACTTTGTATTAAATTAATGCTTGGTTTGTCTATCGGTATATCTATTCGCAAGTGCATGCAAATAATAATTGAAAAATGAAATGTAATTTATAACTTTATATTTTTACCAAAATAGCATATGTAGGTCAAGTATATCACCCGCAATTTTAAGATTACGTATTTATAATATTGCTTCTCTGTGCATTTAATTTCAGAGTAAGAAAAAGAGTTTTCAGATAGCTCTAACAGATGCTACATGAATGCCTGGTAAAGACCCGTCCTTGACGACAAACTGGACGCGAATTTGATGATTTAGGCAACAAGGATGAAATATATTAAACTTTAAAAAGTCTTCTTATCTTCATTAGAGTTCGAGTTCCGCAATATGCTCTGGAACATTCGAAAAACAAAGGCGCGCAAATAAGAACGAATACATTAGTTAGTAGATGAGTTGAGAAAAATGAGTAGTCTAGTGAAATCTCTCTTTGGATTGTTGGTCTTCTATTTTTTTTTTGTGTGTGATGTTTCTTCTAATTGTAAAATTATTAAAATATTCTATTGACATTGAGAATGAAAGACTTTACAGAATTTCAAAACTTCAGTACATGAGGAAGCGATCAAAAACTATATACAAAAATTCTCCCGTAGAAATATGAAGCATGCTACGTTAAGTAAACGCATTTAAAATGACATCATAATATTTATTTTCAGCAATAGATTAAGCTGGATTAAATACAGCAGAACTTCTTTTCAAGAAATTCATTTAACAAAATTTTTTATTTAACGAAATTTAAAGCAGCAAAACCATGACTTTGATCAATATTTGCGTATTATTCACCTTCCTACTGAAAAAAAAAATTATACTTAACTATAATAAAAATTATAAATATAAAAATAATTTATATTTATATTTTTGCCGCCTAAATTTATTTATGTGTTTTGTAACGTTTTGTAACTTTTTAACAACAACAAACATCTGCCAAAGTGCGTATCTTTAGCTTACTCGCCCTTTTTAAACTGCTATTAAACAGTTCTATATTAAGCTGCTCTGTACAGAAGGTATAGACTATTTTATTTTCTCCTCATTAATAAAGATATAGGAATTGATAAACATACAGAGCATGAAGTATTGCAAAGTGTTACAAAACTTAATAAAGAAAATATCGTAAGTGATGAAGTCATAAAAAAGAAGTTATTAAAAATAAACTTCAATAGAAGGAATGCTAATAGTATTAAGATAATATGAAGGGAACTATAGTTTCAAGAAAGTGTTACTGATAATACGCTTCAATCGTTAAAAAAATGTGAAAATTTCTATGAAAAAATGAGTTTTTCATAATAAACGTGTACCAAATATAATTAATGATGTTTTCACATTTTAGGATCTTTGTTAAAGCTGATAAAGTAGGTAGATAAGTTTTCAGTTCAAATTTTTTTCTGGATTTTATAATACCAGTGGAAATATCTAGTGATATTCGGGATGAAATTTTCACTGATTAAAATGTGTAATTAACCATCTTAAAAACTTAATTAAAAATTTCATTTTAATGTTTTAATAGTCGTGAGCAACATTTTGATTATACATTGTATGCTAAAAAGAAAAATCCATTTAAAAGCGTTAGACGATATCCCATTGCGTCCATAAACGAATATTTTTAAATAATTCCTTTTTATATGCAAAAGCTTATATCATATAAATTATTATAATGCACAAAATATTTCTATCGTCTGCAATTTTATTTTCAATTAACAAATTTCTGAACCCTTTCAAAACAAATTAAAAAAGGCTGGTGAAAATACTTTTAAAAATAAAACATAAATATAAAAAATATAGGTAAAATAGTTCGGGTAAGGTGAAAACCAGTCTTTTCGTTGCCTAGCAACTTATAAATATGTTTGTATAAATATGTTTATGTTTTGTATAAATATGTTTATAAATATAAATATGTAGCTTATAAATATGTTTGTTTCAAAATCGCCTGCGCCTTTTAAATTATTTATTAAATTTTGAAAAGTTAATAAAAATGAAAGAAAATATTACCTGGAAATGACATAATTAAAAAGATTAAATTATTTTAAGATGATGTAAAAACATTTCTTTTATGAATATTCGCACTGAAATTACTGAGGAAAAAGATCCTATGGAATGTCGATTAACTTCTGATTGATTAAATATTTTTCAGCTTAAACATTTTAAAAAGATGGCAGTATTTTTCCCTCTTTTTCTTAATAATTAGAATTCAAAATATGGTTGAATTCAGCCCAGTTGTTTAAGAGGAAACGGGGGATATATATACATGATCACAATGAATTTATTTATATTGAGATTTACAAATTAATTTGTCATAAATTTTTTATAACGAAGTTTTTAAATGGAATAAGAAAAATTCATTAAAGTCTCACCTATTTATATTTTATAAAATTTACCCTCATTTAAATTTACTTTTGACAGAAGAGGTCTTTAAGATACACAAAATTGAAGATTAAATGCCGTTTACCAAACATATATCCGCCAGTTCAAATCAGAGCAAACTTCGCGAGACGTCTCAGTTGAAAGAGCTGCCATCTCGCTGATTTAATTTAAATGGATGCACCTGCCAAACCTACCCTGACAGACAACTTTTCCTTAATGACCACCCTTTCCAGTCCGCCTAGAAAGCCGACCACACCTCAACCCTCTCTGTAAAGGTGAAGTTATGAAGGGGTAATTCATCAAATCGCATGCGGGGATGGACGGCTCTGTTTCATCCAGAACTTTAGCTCGTTATCTGAGCTCGATCAGTTAGTTTGCAGAGAGATAACTCGGTCTAATTACAGTTCTAGGATCCAGAATGATAATGTTCAAAGCATGTCGTTTTTGAAAAGGTTGTTTGGCACGTTTCACAAGATGAAGGTGATTTATGCTATCTCAGAGAACTGAAGTCCTTCCAGCATTGTTCCATGGAATTTTCTGTTATTAAGTGGATTACATTGTCTAATGAATTAGCTCTTCGTAATTGAGGCATTAACGTGCAAGGGTGAAATTCTGTTTTTGTGTGAATTATCTTTAAAGTATCATGGGAAATCAAAATATTAAAAGTTAAATGGAGCTTGAAAAAAATTTGTCCATTTCTGAACTTGCGAAATAATTGTCGCAATTGTGATTTTTTTAGCGAAAATTGTTTTATTATTAATTTAAATCTTTAATTAGGAACTCATAGATTTTTATATTGATTCACTTTGTAGTCTTTTATATTGCTAACCCAAATTGTTGGTTAAAGTATCGCATGGTTAAGGTAGGCAAATTAGATGAAAATTGCAGTAGGTTTTATCACCTTGCAATGTAGCTCTAAATTATTCAACAATTTGTAAACTGATGTGTAGTTTAGTAAGGTAATGTATTTACTGAAACTGTACCTTGAGAATTGATTGGCATCTAGAGATTTTCTTGGATTTTTTCCAAGTAAAATACAAATGCAAACCAATTTCTTCTAAAAGTTATCTATGAAAGCAGTCTATTCCCATTGCCATATATTGTAGATAATACAGACTTCTATCTCAGATAATGTTTATAATCTCCATTCTCTTTTAAACGAGGCAAAAATATTAATTCTTTTGAATTTCAAACTAGCCAACCAAAATTCTAGTTAGTTAAATCATCGCATGGATAAGGTATGCAAATGTGATGAAAATTGCAATGGGTTTTATAATCTTGCAATGTTGCTCTAAATGAGCGTTATTCAACAATTGGTAGACTGATGTGTACTATAGTAAGAAGCAGTACTTATTAAAACTGTAGCTTGATAGCTTGTTGACTTCTAGAGATTTTCTTGGGAAACTTTTTTTCCGAATAAAACACAGATGCAGGCGAGTTTCCTCTGAAAATCATCCATGAAAGCAACCTATTCCGATTGCCATATATTAGAACTAATAAGGACTCCTATCTCAAATGATGCTTATATTCTCCATTCTCTCACAAACGAGATAAAAGCATCAATTCTTACAAATTTCAAATAGTCGCTTTTGTCGATTTGCAGAATTATTATTTGCAGTTAATTTCAATCAAATCTCTTACACATAATCTGATATTCGTGATTCCTCAACAATGTATATTTAAGTGTCAAATTGTGAGAAATTTTAGAAGACATATAATTTTAATAATTTTATACTTGTTCTGCTAATTTTATACATGAACGTACCTGATGGTGTCAGGTCTCATGCATCAGAATTCCTTTGAAAGCTTAAATGGGTGGCAATCAGTTTCTGAAATATTGTTTTTCGCTTCTCATCATATTTATAAAGAGAACTATAGAACTAACTATTAAATAGGAAGTTTCTTTTTTTATTAGAAGAGAATCACACGATAATATATATTAGATAAAGCAATCAAAACTGTTAAGATAGCATCACAAAAACGAAATCAATAGCTGAGAATTATGCATAAAAAAGCCTTTTTAATAATTGTCCAAAGCTAAGAAAAAAAATTGCACAACTAAATTGATATCATTATAAAGAACAAATTATTTGCTCATTAGTACTTTTAAAATATATCTCTGCCAAATTTAGTCGTTCTAGTTAGGCGATCTATCCTGTGAATTGCTAATGCATACGCATTCTGCTTATTTGTAGCTGTCATGTTTTTATGTATAAGAAACTTTTATATTACAGAAATGCACAAATTATAAATGCAAGATATCTGAAAACACCTCTTAAAAAAGAATTTTGCAGGAAAAACAAGAAAATTCTTCCCTCTCTTTTGAAGTCTTTGAAAATTAAGATATGTTTTGATCTATTTAGTTTTGTATTTTTGTCTTTCATCATTACCATCGCATCTACCTTTTTCCCTTGTAGCAATACAAGAAAATTAGGAAACAAATTGATTTGAAATGTGATTTGCGTTTCTCACAAATTTTGTCCAAATGGAGATTTATACTTTATGAATTACTGCTATAATAATGCACCCAATCATCCGTGGGATATAAATTCTGATGAATAATATTTATACTGTCTGAACTAATTTTATAATCAATTTTTCTGTTTCTTTATTTATTTGTCGAAGTGAAAATTCTGTTGCTAGAATTGTGAAGCAGAAAATATGTGACGGAAATCGGCATGAAATATGGAGAGGAGTTGTAACTACACTTGTTTTAACTATTGGCAATATAGACAGAGGGGAATTTTTTGTCATTTCTAAAATGATAAATTTTTTCACTTGCTTTTCGTTGAAATTTAATTACTTATAAAGAAAAATATTTTAATTCGTTCACATCTTTTCGCATTTTCCCTGCCATTTGTATCTACATGTTATTCCTAAATTTTCTATGTTTAGAAGATTTTTCCTTATATCTGAATCGACCTTCGTAAACGAAAAACATATGTTACCATTTTTAGGTCAAAGATACATAGCAGCAGATAATATATTTAAATTTATCTTTAAGTGAGAAATGCGAAATAAAATAAAATATGAAATTAGTATGCTCAAATTTAATCGTTCGCTTTTTCTTCGACAGAATTTGGAATTGTTTTAATAAAATCAAATATCTTGTTTAAGCTTTCAGTCGCAAAAAATATAATCCTTTTATTAAAATATAATCCTTTTATTAATCACTTGCTTTATTTTTCTTATTTAGTAAAATTGATGACTTTATTAATATTGTAATAAAATATTTCATATCAGAAGAAAGAATTAAATTTATACAAATTAAATCGTTTACACCATTTTTCTTCCATAGTATCATAATTTGTATAATAAATTACTTTTGATAAATTTTGGTCGAAACAGAATAATATTCGGATTGAATTAAATTAATTTAGATTTCTTGCATAGAATTCGCAAAAACTAAAAATTTTATTCGATTCTACAAATTTATGACTTTTTTGAAATTTCGATTATACATATTTTGACGTTGTTTACCATATTAAAAGAATAATAGAAGTGGAATTATTACAAAAAATTAATCCCAAATAAGAAAAGTTTTGGAACTAATGGCCTTAAAAAACACTATCGAATTTATTTACTTTTTCTTTGTCACAATTGCAATGTTAAGACAAAACAAATCATATCCTTATTCCAAAAATTCAATATTTTCATTCGTTTTCTTGCAGATACAGTGGCTCCCAAAAGTGTTCGTACACCAACAAGAATCAATTAAAAACCTCATTATTTACCATTATATATTCTTATTTTTACATGAAAATTTTTTCATAGCATATTTTTACAGTTCTTAATAAAGCAGTGAAGAATAAATTTTAATTACGATGCAAATTATTTTATTAAAAATAACAATAGCTAAAATTGCCCAAAAATAGAACACAAAAGTGATCATACACTTTAAAAAACATCACTAAATATGAAATTTTCTGAATTTTTATAAATGTTTAGTATTTAGTAGGATATCCTTTATTCTTTATAACAGCTTTTAAACGTTTGGGCATAGATTTAACTAAACGGTCGGTTACTTCTGCAACGATCTTGTTCCATTCTTCGATCATTACTGCTTTCAGTTGAATTTTCGATTTAATGTCGTGACTTCTTATTCGCACTTCTAATTCTTTCCAAATATGTTCTATAGGGTTTAAATCCGGTGATTGAGCTGATGTTTTAAGGGTTTGAGGGCAATGATAGAGGCAAAAAAGAAGAACATTCATGGCCGTGTGCTTAGGATCGTTGTCTTGGTAATACACAAAGTTGTTTAAAATGCCCAATTTTTGTGCTGACACTTTTAAATTATTATTGAGAATATTTATATAAACTCTATGATCCATTATACCATCAATGAATACTAAATTGCCTACTCCAGCCGCTGACATACACCCCCAAACCATGACACCTCCAAAGCCATGTTTTACTGTTCCAACTAAATTCTTGGGATTAAGTTCTTCGGGTTTTTTTTTTTTTTTTTTTGGTTTTTTTCCCTCCATACAATAATTCTCCCATCCGACCCAAAGATGTTAAACTTACTTTCATCTGCAAATAAGACACGATTCCAATAGCTTTCTGGCTGGTTTATCATAGATTTGGCAAATTTAAGCCTAGCAGTTCTGTTCTTCTGACTTACAAAGAATTTTCTTCGTGCAAAACGGCCATGTATACCAGCATTCCGAAGAATTCTACGAATAGTTTCACAGGAAATAGAAGTTCCATTTGATTCAATATGTTGTGAAGTAAACTTTATTGCACTCAGACGTGGATTTTTTAGAAATTTACTCACAATATTTCTTTGACTTCTAGCTGACAGAATTTGAGGGCGCCCATTACGAGGCTTGTTTGCAATCCTTTTTCCCTCTCTGTAACGTTTTATTATGCTTTGCCCCGTTGAATGAGGTAGATAGTTATAGTTGCAATGCCTCTAATTGATTTTCCAGCTTTAAAATGAAATATAATTAATTTTCGTACGTCTAAACTCTTTTCTTTACGAATGCGCGTCATATCTAAGAATAAAGTAAATAGAATAAATAATTGTGATATTAAATACTGAAATCAAACGATTTTAGTGTATTTTTCAATTAGAAGAAAAATAAGCCGCAAAAGATATTTTTATGATGAATTTAAATAAATAATGTTTGGATGTACGAAGACTTTTGTGTTCTAATTTTGTGACATTTTTTATTTATTTATTTTTTAGAACAATACTACTTGATTTTTTTATAAAAATATTTGTTCAGTTTTATTAAGAACTATTTAAAGATGCTAATTTAAAAAAACCAACTGATAAAATGCTTTATTAAGAAGTATAGAACACAATTTCTGCAAATTTCTTTAGTGTACGAACACTTTTGGGAGCCACTCTATATCTCTTAAACATTCCTTCCTAAATTGACATCTGTATCAGAGGTAAGTGACATACGTCTTTACTTCCATCTGTAATTTATGAGTGGGAAAACGTGAATACTCAGTCATTCCGAGAACATAAAACATGGAAAAGCTTTTGCAAGCTGAGTTATGGATTGGATCTTTTTCTTCTAGATTCATTTGATTCTTGTGATTATGGTTATATAATGGTTATCAATCTTTTATTAAATCTGAGCCCACAGACTGTGTTGCTTTTTGATTACGTCCTCCTTGAGTTAATTGTTTAATTTTAATTAATGATAAAATATCATAATAAGATATATATTGTTGATATGTTATAGATTTTGTATTATAGTTATAACTAAGAGTTGACTGCCCCCCTGCTCGTTTCACTCATCCCCCCTCAGAGAATATCAATGTGATTCTTTTGGTATAACTGCGTTATCCCAACTTCCATCGCTGGCAAGCCATTTAAGATTACCAAATCATAAAATTTTATAAATATATTCGTTATTAAAAGTAAAGTTAAACTATTTAAATTGTTTGAACTATTAAGATTTATTTTTCATAAATTATTAAAAGCTAAATCATCAAATTTTATAACTAAGATTTTTCTGATAGTTGAGAGATAAATATGTAAATATCAGAAGATAAAAATATACAATTCTTAAATTTTAAAAATTAAAATTAAATTTACTTTTCTTTCCCACTTTTTATAAAAGGTACTTCTTTAAAATTGACTGACATAATTTTATGTCGGGTTTATACTCGGCCAATTATAAGACGGCCAGGAGGCAGCGCATGCGTAGAAACACTGAAATGCGTCGGTGGAAAGTGATTGCCCCAACGGGACAGCAACATGCCGCTGTACTGTATTTTTTTTCTTACTGTGCATGCATTTGTAGAGTTTGGAGGCTTTTTTAGCGTGAAAAAAAATTATCATTTATCATAGACTCATTCCAACATTTTTTGCTCTTTGTTCTTTCTGATGCGAAAGTGTGTGTGTGTGTGTGTATTTCCATTTTATTTACCATTTCTATTTCTATACTTTTCCAAATTTAGATATGTTGACCTTTTTATTTTATTTTACTATATTTCTTTGTGTTCATATCCATCATTTTAATACGATACGCAAAAACGGCAATTTATAGTCAAGCGTAGAATGGCTGAATCTAACTTACAAAAATGTGGCAAACATAAATCAGTCCCTTTCTGTGCATGCATTGTCTTACTGGCCATCTTATAACTGGTCGAGTGTAAACCCAGCATTAATAACATAATAATCTCCGAAGATGGTAATAAGATAAATGTTGCCATTCAACTTTGATGAAATATATCTTATCACAAAAAGATATATTATATTTGAGAAACAATTATAGAGCATTTTGAGTGATTAGCTAAACTTAAGAATGACGAAATTTATTGATGCTATATAAATATGTATTAAAATGTCAATAATTAGTTTATTTAAAAATTTTGTATTTTTATTCCATATCTTTATACAACGTTACAATGTTTGCTTCGTTGATCATAAATTATTAATTTCAAGATATATTGATTAATAAATAGCCTTTAAATATTTTCATTTGTTGAGACTTGAATTACGGATCTTTTTCAAAAATTTTGATTGATTTTTTTTATTCCTCTATTTTCAATTGATTTTTTAATTTCAAAACTTATCAACTAATTTATTTTTGCCTCTAAATAAAATTTAAATTCTAAAGGGGAGTGTTTTTGTATGAACATATCTTTTTATATTCTTGCGCATTTTTAGTTCATTAAACTTTTTTCATGTTTGTAAAGATAGAATTCTGCAAATTTTTGTTCATGTTATAAAATATTAGTAAAATTTCAATTTTTTTTTATGAAATTTGATTTTTTTTTTAATTTTGTTTTGGTGCTAATATAATATATAGAAAAAATTGTGTGGAATTTGAAATTCTTTTAGTTAACGTTTGAATTTCGTTCTAAATTTTTGAATAGCTATAACCAAAGATAACGCAATATTTTAATATTGTTCTTAATTAAGGGTCATTCGATTAATTTTGATTTCATATTATATTTCCATACTATTCATATTAATTTTGATTCCAGATCACATCTTATTATAAATTTGATAAAAATTCCATCGATTTCAAGAGTCTATAATATTTATAAAGTTCACTTATAGAATTCATAAAAATCAATAAAGTGGAAAATAAATTTAATAACAATTTAATTTTTTTCGTAGTATTATGCTTGCATCATTGTTTGGAAAGTTCAAAAAATCATTTGTTTATTTGTCAACAATTGTTTATCAATCAATTATAAAAAAATCATCATTTAATCAATCATCAAAAATCGTGAGCAGCGGAAAACAGTATCTTAGAGAAATTATTTGAAAAAGAATATCATACGATAAAAAAATGTTTAAATATTAAAAAAGAGAAATATATCGAAATTTTAAAAATAAAACATTTAAAAATTGAAATATATCAAAAACATGATTAAAATTTTAATTTGTTGACAGCAATTCTTCAAATCTACAATATTTCTCTGTTTACAATATCTACGCAACTATCAATTCAGAAATAAGCAATATGAACAATAACTATATAAAATTTCCTGAATCTATATAATAAAATATACATTGTATTTATAGAGCGCTATTGCTGCTACAACTAAAACACAAATGAGCTTAACCAAAATAGAATTAAAATAATTTTACATTCAAAATTAAAAAAGAAAGATAAAATGAATCCGGCCCAAAGACTTTTTCAAGGGTCACCCTCAGGCAAGGATTCAAACCAGGGATTTTTTCTGTGAAGGGTCTGACTCTCGTCCAACCAACTGACCCTTCGTGACTCGAAAATCCCAGAAAATTGAGGTTTTGGAGAGAAAAATTAGTATCACAAGAATAAAAACATTTTCAAAAAACAATCCAGAAACACACACACACACACACAGCAAATCACGCCACAAAATACCAAGAAAAAAGAATCACAAACCATTTAAACCAGAAAGCTAAGTACTTACTAATTGAAAGTATAATTCCAAAAGACAATGTGAGGTATAAACTTGTTAGAGCAAATGCACTTTGTTAAACTGACTGTCAGAAATCAGACAGTCCTTCTCTTATCAAAACCTCTATATTGCAATGATTTCTGACTTCCTCCGGTTTGTTGGCTTTGATTTATGACTCAACAGATGGCGCTTCAACTTTGGTGACGTTACATTATGACAAAACTTAGTAAGCATATATAGCTGTAAACGTGGAAAATTTAATTTTAGTTTAATTTAACAAAGTGCATTTGCTCTAACAAGTTTATACCTCACATTGTCTTTTGAAATTATACTTTCAATTAGTAAGTACTTAGCTTTCTGGTTTAAATGATTGTGGTTCTTTTTTCTTGGTATTTTGTGGCGTGATTTGCTGTGTGTGTGTGTGTGTGTGTGTGTGTGTGTGTGTGTGTGTGTGTGTGTGTATGTGTGTGTGTTTTCTGGATTGTTTTTTGAAAATGTTTTTATTCTTGTGATACTAATTTTCGTCTCCAAAACCTCAATTTTCTGGGATTTTCGGGTCACGAAAGGTCAGTTGGTTGGACGAGAGTCAGACCCTTCACAGAAAAAATCCCTGGTTTGAATCCTTGCCTGAGGGTGACCCTTGAAAAAGTCTTCGGGCCGGATTCATTTTATCTTTCTTTTTGAATTTTGAATGTAAAATTATTTTAATTCTATTTTGGTTTACAATATCTACGATATTTTTTTATTCACGGTAGTTCCTATTTTTTAATACTAATATTTTCTTAGTTTTTATTTTTAATAATATTTTTCAATTCATCATTCTCTTTCTTAATTAATTCAAAACGGGCATATCCCATTGATTAAGAATTATTGATCAAAGAGGAATAAAATATAGAAATGTCAAAGAATTACTGAAATACCTAATTGATAAACTTTTTGTCATATAAATATTTATCATAATTAATAAAATGATATTTTTTTCGAAAATAGCTTAACTAATTACAGAAATCGAACTTCTTTCTATCATCATGTTTATATTCATTCTTCTTATATATACGGCAATACATTCTATAAGTCAGAATATGTATGGATCTAATATATATGCTATTTCTTCCGGTTATTTATGAGAATAAGAAATGCATGTTCTATCAGCAATATGTTAGGATAACATGCAAAAGCTTTTTCAAGTAGACCAAAGGTTTTTTTTTATGTATAATTTTTTCATAACATTGCTTTTATTGCAATACCGTGAGCTGATATATTTTTGTCAAGGTGTAATTCAAGAAGATGTAGTTCATATAATTCAGGAATTAACTTTTTCTTTGATAGAATTATTTGTTTTATTTGTTAAGAACAAGGTTTATATTTTTTTTATACATCAAAGGTCTCAAACTGGAAACGAGTTGTGAAAGATTAAACGAAATGTCTTTTTCCCGAGTCAATCTTAGTAGTATTCAAAAAGTAAAAAAGAAAAAAGGAAAAAAAGCTGTCTTACTGAGAACGTTTCATTAAAAGAATTTGGAATTTATTTGTTTAGTTAAATCATATGCAGTGTCTCACAAAAGTGATGGGACATTTGTGCTTTACAAAAGGAAACTGTAATAAAATAAATAAATAAACATGTACAAAAACTTTTTGGGTGTGTTTCATATTTAAAGTTAGTAACAATTATTACATAACATACATTTTGTCAAAATATTAAAATATTAATTTAATAAAAATACAATTGTTTAGAACGGAGAAAAAAATGGCTCACATAAGTGATGGGACACTTACTTTTCCATCAAATATTTATCCAAAAAGTTTACTTTTTAAAAGGTTTTAATATTTTGTTGGATTTCCTTTTACTTTTAAAACATGATTTAATCTTCTTAGGATGGATTCGACTAATTTTGTTTGTGATTTCTGGAGTGATTTTACCCCATACTTCTTGAAGCACCGATTTTAATTGTTGTTCTGAAGAAATGATGTGTTTGCGAATTCTTGATTCCAATTTTTACCAGATATTCTCTATGGGATTTAAGTCTGGAGATTGTGCTGGTGTTTTTATTATTTCAGGACAGTTATACAGCAGCCAGAGTCTAACGTTCAAAGCAGTGTACTTGGAGTCATTGTCCTGGTAGAATTGAAAATCGTTATGAAGGTTCAATTTTCGTGCTGAAGATTTCAAATTTTGCTTTAAAATGTCAATATACTTGTACTGATCCATTATACTGTCAATAAAAACAAGATTACCAACTCCAGCGGACGACATACACCCCCATACCATAACTCCTCCTCCACCATGTTTTACTGTTGCCACCAAGTTCTGTTTGCGAAATTCTTACCTAGATTTTCTCCACACCATGATTCTACCGTCAGAACCAAATATATTAAATTTTCTCTCATCAGCAAATATAACTTTATTCCAGTAATCAGAATTTTTATTTATGTTGGATTTTACGAAAGCTAGTCTGAGTTTTCTATTCTTTTCACTTACGAAGAATTTTTTCCTGGCTACTCTACCGTGATATCCAGCAGATCGAATGACCTTTCTAATAGTCTCAGGATTAACAATTATCCCATATAATGCTTGTAAATCAGCAGCAACTTTAAAAGCACTCTTTCTTGGATTTTTTTTAATATTTCGAACGATAATTCGCTTTATTCCATTAGATAGCTTTGATGGTCGCCAGGTCTTCTTTTATCCTGAATAATATGATTCTTTTTATATCGTTTAATGATATTGAAAACTGTTGAATGACTCAAGTTAACTGTTTCAGCAGTTTTTCTAATAGATTTTCCACGTTCAATATGCAAATTAATAACTAATTTTCGAATTTCAGGCGAAGTTTCTTTTCGTTTAGCATTCATGGCTGCACAGAGCTAAAAAACACAAAAATTCCAAAACAAACTGGAGAGAAATACTGCAGACGATTTTATAAATTATTGCCAATTGTTTTTGTGTAAAAATAAAACCACCAAAAATATTTTTATTGCCTATTTCAGACGATCTTTGTTGTATATCTAATGGTGTCCCATGACTTATGTGAGCTATTTTTTGCTCCGTTCTAAAAAATTGTATTTTTATTAAATTAATATTTTAATATTTTGACAAAATATATGTTATGTAATAATTGTTACTAAATTTAAGTATGAAACACACCCACAAAAATTTGTACATGTTTTTTTAATTAATTTTATTAGAATTTCCTGTTGTAAAGCACAAGTGTCCCATCACTTTTGTGAGACACTGTATATTATTTGTAATTGCAGACGATTTATTTGCAAACGATCATGCCATGTAAGTTGTTTAACTGTCATACTAAAAATTAATTCATCGTTTCATTAAAAGAATTTAGAATTTATTTATTTAGTTAAATCATTTACATTATTTTTCATTGCAGACGATTTATTTATTTACCTATATCATGTCTAGTAAGTTGTTTACACTATCATACTGAAAATTGATTCTCCATTTAGAATAACAAATGTGAATGTTTGTGTTACGGCGATCTCTAAATCGGATTAGAACTACTGAATTCAGCGCAGATATATTTGGGATGCTGATGATCAATAGATTAATTATTCATATCCTTAATTATTCATTTAATTAGAAACTAGACTGTAATGCGAGGATTTTTCAATGCATTTCATCAATAATTTTCTGAAGAATAATTTTACCCGAAATAATTTTTTATTGTCTTAAAATACAAATTATTATTTTCCGAAAAATTTTCAGTAATCAATAATGTTTTATCCAAAATAAATAATACTTTTAAATCCTTATGTTTCATACACAAAAGGGTAAAGTTCATATCAGAAAAGATAGCGGGGAAAAAGAGAGGAAAAAATAAAGAAAGAAAGAAAAAAAAATTCAAATCTTTGTTTGGGAAAATTGTAGCATGATAACATCCTGAACTCAATTCGTCTATCCTGACGCACAGATTGCACCAGCCATTGAATTTTAAGTATTAGCATGCTACTAATAAAGAAAGTAAAAATTCTGTTTTGGGAAATTTAGTCCAAAAAAAACATTTTTTTATCACATTATTAAATCTTACCGGAAAGACTAAAAAAATGCGGATAAGAAGTACAGTTCAAGTATTCTTATCGTAAATGTAAGGTAAGCAAAATCAAATGAGCGAACGATTTTGCCTTTCGGTACCAACTTGTTCGCTGGGGAAATTGATTATATATGATTTCAGTTAAATTGCTTATATGACTCCATTCCTTCATCCGGTCAAACTGCCACCCATTAAAGCCGTACTAATTTACATGTAAGGCATATACTAATTACATGTCTTACATGTATTTTTTTCATTATATATGTTACTGCCAAAGATCGAAGTACTTGCAATTAATATTGTATATTCTACTTTGGCTGACCATTTCGCGAAGTGGCCGGGACTCCTTGGCCACAGCCCGATGTGATAATCTGCACTTATAAATAATGCTCAGTGTGTGTGTGTGTGTTGGAGCTTTATAGTCCAAACCGTTTTTGTTATACAGTTATCAAATTTGGCATCTTGGAGATAAAAAATGTGCACCTTGAGGCTATTTTTTTAAATTTTTAATTAAAATTTTAATTAATTAAAAATTGTGTAATTTTGGCGTTTTGGCGTTATAACTTCAGAAAATATTACAGCAAAAAATCGATTTTTGCATCAAATCAAAGCTTAAAACATTTTCTTTTTAATGATACCAATGTTTTAATTTATAAATTATCCTTAGATTTTTAACAAATTTTTAAAGAAATATTTTAACCATATTTTTCAATAATATATTTCGCTCAAAATAAAAAATAAAATTTAACCTGCACTAACACTTCAAATTTTAAAAAAAATGCTTTTATCAAAGTGTTGCCATCACATTGATAGAAGTTTAAATTAAAAAATAAATCAACTATTATTGCAAATTTAATAAATAAAATTGTAATTTTCGGCAGGTGTCCGTATAAAATGAAAAAAAAAACGAAATAAGATATTTTTTGAAAAGTAAAAGGAGGAAAAGTTTTCTATGAGCTTTGACAATACTTATATTACTAATTCAATAAAACAATTTCATTTAAGTAAAACATGGTTTAATATACTTTGAATAATCATTCTAATCAGCGACCATCAGCTAATTTGTGTCATACATTTGTTAACAAAATGGTCTAAAGGAACTGAATAATTATATTTAATGTAACTTTAGTCAATAAATGCTCCAATGAATTAAGAATTTTAAATTTTTGCATATGTCATCTGCCCTTTGAATCATATTTAACAAAATATTCTTAAGACACCAATATTTTAAATAAAAATTGTTGAACTCCAATCAACAAAGCCATTCATTAAAACTGAATAATTTATTAAATTTGAATAGCGCTCTTCTATAAAAACTGACGATTTTAGACTACTTCGCCGACTGTCTCAATGAAGATACGCTAATCTTCTGCCAGGGTTTCTCGACAGTGATTGGCCTGTGATTATAAAAATGTTGATTGTTCTAAAACTGATGCATAAAAACTTTATAAACCGCTCAGATTTATCGCAGAAGATAGGGACGTTTATTTATTTATTTAAAAGTTGAAGTATCAAGAGTATTTCCTAGAATACGATTCCTTGGGCCCAAAGGACTGTGTAAAATTTAAAATTCGTAATTTTTTCATAAGTTTATATATTGACTGAAATAAAATAAAATATTTTTATTTGCATCATTTAAGACTTTTGAAAGTAAAAAATTAATTTTACGATGAATCAGAGAAATTTCTTCTGAATAATTTTTTTAGATATTATATAAATTATTCAGCAGTGCACATATAAATTCACTGCCGAACGACTCTGATTTCAATTTTCATATTTAAAAGTACCAAAATGTGAAGCTCAAAAATCTTTTGCAGAAAACGTTACTGAGGGAACAAGTTACATTAATTGAAAATTTTAGCGATCATTAATACTGCGAACCGGTTGGTCACCAAAGGCGACTAGTGGTAAATAAATATAATGACATTTATGTATAAAATATAAATAAGGACATATTGTAGGTGAAATTCGGCAGATGGCGCCAACAAATAAATGTCTTTAAATGATATTAACAACAAAACTATTTTTCCTTATATTTGTTTTAATTAGCCCTTATATTTGTTATTTGCCTTTGCAAAAAATTTCACATTTTTTGAAGCGATATTTCGGGAGACAATGTGATCTGGGATATTTAACATTTGGTCCATGGAGCAGAAAAAGAGTAAGGATCACCCTTAAAGGTAGTTGAAAATTGTGTACTCAGTTTACCTTTGTATTCATACACGATACACAGCGCCTTTGCTCAAGATATAATTCGTTCATTTTGAAGGTCGCAAATCTAATCTTCACGCTATCACGTTGTTACAACATATACGTTCACTGAATAATTTCTATTATGGCTTTAATATGAGAACAGAATAACACGAGATCATATTTTTATATATTACAAGCTTATTTTTAACTCAGAAGTGTCACTTATATTTGAACTCGTTTCTGAAACAATTGTACTTAAAAAAAACAGTACAAAGAAGTACTCATTTTTAAATACATCATTTTTAAAAGTGTTTAAAATAATAGTGTGCTTTTGATGATAATAATTTTTAATAGTGTGCTCTTGATTCCTTTCTCCCTACTTTCGCCGATCGTCCCAAGCCACTTCGCGTATTGGCCGGCCAAAGCCCAAAATCGAGAAAAGATCGGGCATTGGCCGGTAAGTTTACAGCAACGTTGGCCAGTTCGCGAATTGGCCGATTTCGGGCTTTGGAAGTAACATATATATGAACTTCCTAATCGGGATCAGCTGCGCTATTATAAATATATTTGTTCTTTTCGTCTATCTTCTAACTTTTCTGGAATTTCACTTTTTTAATTTGTTATATAAATGCAGATATTAAACAGAATTCTTCTTAATTAGTTTTCAACAATGGAAGAAAATCACAGTTTTAAACATTAGTTGAAATAACGAAAACAGTTTGAATTTTAGGACAACACTGTAAGTATTATTGAAAAAGTGGCAAAAAATACATTTTTTTTCAAAAATTGATAAAATTTAATTTAAAAAATCTGTTTCATAATTAAATCGGTATCATTAAAAAGATATATATTTTTTAATTTTTAAATGGTATAAAATCATTTCTATGCTCTAATATTAGCAGATGTTATACAGAAAAAAAAGTCAAAATTTCGCTATTTTTATTAATTATATTTGTTTATGATTTCAGGCAAATCGTTTTTTATTACTTCATATTCGTGATTCCGCCAAATCGTCTGGTATTAAAGTCGTATTATTTTAACTGTCTTACTTAAATTTTGTTTATTGTGTAAATAAACTTTTCAAATGGAGATATTTTTTAACATCTGATTTTACTTTTTAATTTATAACTTTTATTTTTTGTCTTATTTTTATTTTTCACTCCCACTGTTTTATTTGTCCTTTTGTTATTTTTGTATTTGTAGTATGTTTGTCTTGCAAAGCAGATATTAAATAGTATCCTTCTTCTTTGGCATTCAATTATGGAACAAAAATAAGTGATTAAATTTTTGATGAAATAATGAAAATGGTTTGAATTTCAAGGCAACTAATTATTATTTAAAAATAATCAAAAAAAATTTTTTCAAAAAGTGGTACAATTTAGAAAAATTTGCACGATTATTAAATCATTATCATTAAAAAGATAATTTTTTTAATTTTTAGATGGTATAAAATTATTTTTATGCTGTAATAATAGCAAAAGCTAAAGAGAAAAAGTCAATATTTCACATCATTTTTAATTGATTACAATATGAATTTAAATTTTAAAACAAATCTCTCTGGGATGCACATTCCCACCTTCAATAATATATCTTTGACAAAAAATAGTTGCTCTAAGTCAAATGGCCTGCATTATACAGGGCCAAAACACACACACACACATTCATTTTTATTATTAGTTTATATACAATAGGTTTGAATTCCATTTTAACAGTTAAAAACATTGATACAGATTGTTAATAAAATTAATTTTGAAAAGTTTATAAAACTAAAACATTGCAATTTAATAAAATTTATTTCTTAAAAAGCTAATTTTTTTGTCTTTTAAATTTATATAAAAATGAAGCTAATAGGAAATGGAATGCGCTTTTCCGTATTTTTATACATGATTCGTCTCTAATAAACATATTTAAAACATTGGAATTATATTTTCTACTATTTCATTTTGAAGTTTCGACTGAAAACACAGGAGAATTCATTTTCCTTAGGAAAAAAAATGAAGAAATACAGTTTCGTAATTGCTGTCCGTGTTTCGCTGCAGCGCGTCCTTTGTATATCACTTCCATCCGCCTGCGTTTCCCAAGAGAAGGCTCCAGCAACAGTTCGTTCTTTTCTTGCTGGAGGAAGAATTAGATTTTCGAGAAAAGAATCCCCTTCGGGACGAGGCAGAAATTTCTCGAGTGAATCGGACGAATTTCCCTCCCAAGCACTCCTGGAAGTCTTCCTGTTTCCTAGGTACTCGTGGGAACCGATTTAATCGGCGCTGGCCAGCCTGGCTCGGTTTTAAACTTTAATCATCGCGAGGAAAAGTTCGAAATCTTGTAAGTAATGGAATTTTGTGGTGGAGAATCTGGAGTTCCAAAGGAAGATAATATTTCTGGAAGGTTTTAAAAATTTCATGGGTTGTTGAAGGATTTTCTGAGAAACATGTTTTAGTAAACAAATTTCATTTAATCTCTATCTTTCGGATTGCTGTTTTAGGTTTTAATAAATATTTAAGACTCTATTTCTTGAGCGCTGTGCGAAGTTTCATCCGTTTATTTATTTCGTAAATCTTTCTGTTTGTTAAGTTAGTTTCCCTTTATTTATTTATTTATTTCGTAAATATTTTAGTTTGTTAAGTTAGCTTTCTTTATTTATTTATTAATTCATTGTTTGTTTTGAACATTTATAACTTTTGTTGCCGGCACAATCTTAGAAGTTAAACAATCAAAAAGTAAAGATAAAAATCTTTCAAGAAACACGCACAAAAAAAAGAAAAGAAAAGAAAATCAGCGGAAGTGGTCTCCCTAAAATTTTCTCACGACTTCAGTAATAAAGTTATTTTCCGTCCTTCTGCACATAAAAATATTCATTTTGAACAAGGCCGTAAATACCAAGAATGTTTAGATCTTTATTTTCAGAGTCCAACACTTAAGATTTTTGTGTTTCTCAGTAGAGTGAATAACACTGTCACTTTTGTGTTAAATGCATAACATTGGCGAAAAACTGTTATGAAATATCGATCTTTGAAGTGAATCTGGTGTACAATCTTTGGCAATATTTTTAAAGATTAATCACTAGCATGCAGTTAATACACAAATATCAAAAAATCAAATATATATTTTGGATCTTCTTTTTCTTCTTTTCTTCTTTTTGGATAACCAAAATTTAACATAGTATGCTTTTGCATACATGCCAAAGTATGAAATGTCTTTCAACCTTTAGTTCAGACTTTTGGTTCAACTTTGGTACAGATCTATATTTAAGATACTAAATCTATGTACCAATTTTATTTATCAAACTGTTTATGTTTTGCTGTTATCATGTTTACTTATATTCGGACAGACAGACTTCCTTTACCGACAAACGGTCAACCTTGTGACAGATTTGTGTCAAAATTCGATACATTTTAAATGATAAACCTGTAAACCAAATTTTATCTCTCTAGCTGATTATGATTATGTTTTGAGATATCGTGTTCTCAGGCGGAAAGGCATGCAAACCAGACAACGTTTAAGCGATTGGACTTGAAATTCTCGTAGATAGAAATGATTTGGATTCATTCTTTTTAGCAAAAAGCTGATAATAATTGTCAGCTTTCATGGATTTTTTTTATTTGCATAAGCAAATCTCATACAGTTTTTTTTTTTTTTTTTTTTTTTAATTTTGTAAAACATCCAAGCAGATTATTGAAGATATAAAGGATTTATTAAGAAACCCAAATTTTTCCGCATGTATTTTATTTAAAACATGTATAGTTTTCAATCAAATCATTAAAAAAATTGCAGAAAATGCAATGATGTAGCAACAATATATTATATTTAAATTAATATTAAGTGTTAAGAATATTCTGAGAAACATGAATATTGCAGTGAATAAAGCACGCTATGTATACGAATAAATGTTTTTGTTTCAAAATTCCAAAGCTTGATATACAAGCCAAAGCCAGACTGTGTAAAAATTCCAAATGAATACAATTAAGATTCAAAAAATTACTAACATTGCAGCGAGATGAATTTCTGTTGTGTTCTAAGAGAAGCTAAACGATGAAGGATTAAAATAGTATACAAAATCATAAAAAATCATTTTAAAAATTTGAACTGAGGTGAGTTTAAATAATTGATTTCTTCATCAATTTCTGGTTTCTTAAATACTTTCATGACCCCAATCTTCAGTGTAAAATAGTAATGAGTTCTTGTACGTTCTTTATGCGGCCGCATTATAAAATCAGTTCGTTCTGTCTTTCTGAAAAAAATTCAGACAAAAAGCGTAAATCCGAAGTGCTTGGATTCTTTTGATTGGATAAGGTATTCTACTTCTTTTATTTCATTTTTTTCAAACTTAATCCATTAATAAAACATTTTTCCTGTTTGCGCAACAAAAGGATATTTATATACTGTCGAGAAACAGCCGAATTTAATCTTCACGATTCAATGATCAAACATTGTCAAGAGAAAAACAATCCCTAAATAGACTCCGTATATTGATTTAGTAATTACTTAACAGTTTTTATTGCAGCCAAAAAAGAAAATCGTGACTCCGAGTTTATCTTTTATTTAACGTCGAGAATCTCAAGAGAAACGATAACCCTCGCATCAACAGATTTAATGCCCCCCCCCGTCCCAGCCAATTAGCAGTAATCCACGGGGAACCATCCTCTCAGCACCAGAGACCCTCCCCATAATGGCTCTTAATTGCTATACTTTCGATGGTAAAGTGGAATAAGTCAAAGAATGAGTGGTTTGTTTTCAAACCCCCACTGAAAATTGCTTTGTTATTATCAGGTAACTGAACAATAATGCTCATCAAACGATTTTTGGGGTTGCCGAAGCTATTCTTTAAATGAATATTACAATAAAATCTATATTTATCTAAATATAAAACATAATTTAAGTTTACAATTGACTTGAAAAGAAAAATTTTCAGTTTTTGAGCTATTGTTATGAAGCTATCACTGTAATTTAAAAGCATAATTCTCATTTGAAAAAAAAAATATGGCGAGTGTTTTGATGAATTTTAATATGGTTATCTTTAGAGCTAACTTGTTCTCTGTAAATTGCGACATGCATGTTGAAAAAAACTGTTCAAAGTGCGCTAAAGAACAGACCGTTGGACATACAGCTATCAAATGTAATACGTATTTACTTCTTGAGTAGTAGGTGCTCAGTAAGAAAGTTAACTTGTTTAGGGGGTTCGTGGGGGGGGGGGGGGAGTTGCAGGGTTTCTCTTCAATTTTTATAATATTTTAATATATTTTATAATAATGTTATTCAATTGCATTTTTATACATGTGCTGCGTTGTAACACTATTAAATATATTTTTGTGCGCACTTCATAATGGCTACATTATAATTAATAATGTTATTTAAAAACAAAAAGAAATCAGATGACTCAAGCCTCTCTTTTACACAAAAGATTCCAAAGTAAATTTTGTAAAGAAAATGCTTTTTTTTTTCTTTTTATATTTCTTGTATCGGAACGTAATTAAATATCATAAGTAAATAATTTGAAAAATAATTTAAAAAGAGAAATATTTATGTTTTCTACAAAAAAAAATTAGTTTTGCATATAATGAAATATGCTAATTTGATTATATAAGTCAGACTTTTTTTAATCCCATATTAACCTGAACTGTGACCACACGAAAAGGAATCAGTTTAACTATGAAGTTCAAATTAAAAAGTAATACAATTTGTTATAAAAGAACAAAATATCATCTTTGAAAAAAATTTCTTATCGATTATACAAAAGATATTTTAATATTAGATATTTAAAGTTCCAATTGTAATCGCATTGTAGAATGATTAAAATTAATCTGGAAAATAGACGTTCAAAGTCCTTAAAAGTTTATCTCCCCTACTTGGTGTAATAACTAGATCTCTCCGGAATTGACCGAAAATAATTTAATTTGATTCGTATTTTTTCACTTAGGAAGGCTTTTATGTCTTATTAGGGTTATCTTTTTCATACTGTAAAGATATCATATATTCATAATAACTCGCAACCAATTCATAGGTTGTGTGGAAGCTTAATTTATCGTCTGCGTTTTCCTTCTTTAAAGGAAAAAAAACCTCTTTTGCAAATCATTATTATGATGAATCAAGGAAAGGCGCCTAATTTTAGGTTTTCAGCCTTTCATTATAAGGGGGGAAAACTTCAATCTAGGTAATGGTTGTGGATAATGATTGCGAAATTGTAGTCATTATCGTAACAATGAAGTTGAAAGTAATGTTTGCAGTGTAATCCCTTGCTTTTAACAGAACAAATGGAAATGGGTCTTCCGTTCTTGAAACGAAATGGTTTTTATAGAACATTTTTAAATCTTTTAAAGAATATTATTTTATTTTGTACTCGTGCTTTTAATATTATCTCTTTGTGACAATAAGCTTTTAGGCAAATGACTCTTGTAACCGTTTTCGAGAATTACATCTTTTGGTTGATTATGTTGAATAATACAGCATTTAATTTGTAATATCAAAAGTGCATATGCTGTTATGAATCATAATTGAATGTACAATCGTATATTCAATCAACTAAAGTGTTATGATAGTATAGTTTATTTTAACGTTTCTCTCTCATGTAAACTACTAGCCACCTTTGGCGATCAATTGGTTCATAGGAATTATTGATTACGGAATTTGTTACATATTTACGATATTAATGTAAAGATCATATGCAGAATTTCCTTCGTATAGTTAGTTCCGTTATTGAGATACCGTGCTCGCAGAACAAGACAAAAAAAAACTTTTTTTAAAAAAATTCTGTGTGGAATCTCATCAGACTTTTTGCCAATTAAAATATTATATTTTAACATGCATTGTATATAAGAAAAATAAAAGGGAGTAGCTGCTGATAAAAAATAAATGTAGTTTAATTTTAAATCTTACCGTTTAAAAAATTCTAATTGATAATCTAAAATATCAGTATGATAATGCATTAGACTAGATTAGTCTATTTATATTTCATATTGAGAATTTGCTGTTAATCATAAAACTGTAATGATATGAAAAGCGGAAATATGCACTTAACTTAATGTCATTATTATATACCCAGTAACTAAAAGAATAAAAATCATTCTGCAAAATATATTTAAAAAGGTTTTTGAAAATTTATTTAATTTAGGGGGAAAATTTTTGAGTAAATAAAATTGATATTACTGTAGAGCTTTCCTAAATTTTTAAACATTGGGTAAATAATTAGTAAAAAATAGCGTGCAAATAATACAATAGTATTCATTAAGTTTTAATTAAAAGTATAATTACATTTTCGACAAACTCTTTCTTAATGAGTATCTACTATCCATGAAATAATTACAATCGAAATTTGGTATTTATAGGTTCAGCAGCTTGCCCTGCAGAAAGTTGTGAACGCATGGTAAAATTTACAGATGGCATGCAAAGCTGTAAAGATTATCCTATTAAAATATCGATTTAAAAAAAGGTATTTTCAGAAAAAAATCTTAATTCTGCAATTATTTTCTTAAAATATAAATAAAACTTAAATTATCTATAAATTAAAAATTGTCTCAATATTTAAAGACATAATCAATTTTAAAGATATCGTGAAGAAGTTTTTTCTTAAAATATACAATTTTCAGAAAAAATAGGAAAAAAAAAAAAACTCCTCCGAGTTAATTTTTTAAGAAATATTTTCGAAGTAAAAAGTATACTTGATGAAAATGTTCATATTTAGAACATTTCTGGATATCTTCCTAAGACCACTGGATTGAAGGAACCCTTAGGATGGTTGCTCAAAAAGAGATTATAAGCTTTGTTATTTAAATAAATAAAAATATACGAATCCATTCAACTATAAAGTATTAATATTTTGTCCTTATTATCAATTTCTTATTTATTTCATTAAGTTCGCAAAGTTATTTCGATATTTATAAACGCCGAGTGGAATCGAGTCCATACAAAGTTAAAACTATATTGTGTAGAAACGTGGATGCCTTACAGTCATGAATCATCTATATCTATATCTATACTTATATAAAGCTCAATGTGTGTGTGTGTGTGTGTGTTGGCGCTCTACAGGCCAGACCGTTTGACCTACAGCTACCAAATTTGGTACATTTATACCTTAGAGGTCGGGAATGCGCACCTGGGGTCCCTTTTTTGAATTTTTAATTAGAATTTTAATTATTAATTAAAAAACAACTTTCCCACCAAAAAAAAAATCTTCCATTTTCCCCGCCGCCAAATGAGAAAGGCTTCAGTTTTTTTTTTTTTTTTTTTCCAACAGTAATGAAGCTAGGGTTAACATTTTTCGGCCGATTATTTCAAACATTTCTGTTTATTTTCTTAATGTTTTATGCATTTAAAATTAAACATTGTTAATGAATCGATCTTTCATATTCATTCTGAAGTACTTTTGAATTAAAATAACACAGAATAAAGGAAATTAAAAATGTCTAATCTGCATAGCTTACCCCAACTGGCGTAGAAAAATTTCCGCATTTGCGTTACCGTAACTGGCGTTGAAAATTCAAGCATGCGCATTGCGTTCTGATTGTTGACAATATTATCAGCGGGTGATTCTTGATTTAAATTATTTTTAGGTTAGTTGCATGCTTTTGTAATAATTTTTTTGTATTTATGTTAGTTATATATTTTTTGTATATGCTTATAGTTTTAAGTACATCGTTTTTAAGTAGTTTTTTAAAACTGTTTTCGACAGATTATTTTAAACGATTCATTTTATTTTCTTAGTGTTTGAGACATTTAAAATTAAACATTGTTAATTAATCGATCTGTTCATGATGAATCTGAGAAAATTTTGTTGACAAATTTTTGAGATATAACATAAATTAAGAAAGATATTCTTTAGTGCCCATAAAGTTTAAACGCTTAGTGACTCTGTTATCAGTAATCATATTATAAAAAAATGCTTTGTTTCAGTAAAAAATATTATTATATTAATTGCAGATTAATTCTTTCCACTTTAATTTAAAGTATAAATTCTACGAGAGCTAACAGAAAATTAGAGAGATACATATTACGTTATGACTGAAAACCTTTATAATATTATGAGTGAATTATATGACTATCAAAATTTGAAGTTTTAAAATATTTTGATGAAGAAGCTATTAAAGTAGGAATTACGTAGAATATTTAATTATTAAAATTTAAACGAACATTAAGACTGGCGAACCGGCTGGTCGTCAAAGGCGGCTAGTGTAGTATAAAATGAAGTCTCCTGAAAGCATCTGCATGTTAAAACCCTAAAAATTCGGGAAAAACTTAACTACTTTTGGAGATATTTGTACCATTTTGTTCGATATTTATTGGGGAAGGTTTTAGTATATTGAAGTCATATCAAAATTAAAAAAGGAGTTTTATAATTGCGATTTTAGTTATTTTCCTTCTACGATTCGCGCATGCGTAAAGCAGCAGTATTTTTGCTTTGCACTAATCTACGCGTGAGTTGAAATCTCAAACTTCGCATGTGCAAATAGCAAGAGCTGTGATATTCATATGCGACAAATTTTTTGTTTACGTCTGATTTTAAACAGCGATTCAAATCTCATTATCCTCAAAAGAAGGAAATTCAACTTTGGCCGGAGCACATTAAATGTCAAAATGCTTCGTTTGTTGCGCGGTAATGAAAATGTAGAGGAAAGAAACGTTAGGTTAGCGAATATCAGAGAAAGAATATCCACACTTTCTTCAGAAGAGAATCTTCTGCTGAGCAAAGCAACCGTCTCTCTTTCAATCGCACTGCAATTGAATTACAGAGACAAAATGAATCTCGCCTGTCTGCTGACAGAGAAAGACATTTAAATTCTAGACAAAGGAGAAGAAGTGAAAGAACAAACGTTCCTGATATTTGGTCCGAAAAGGAGTACTCCGCTCTGAATTTCGATCCATGTGGGGATTACAGAAATGATGCTTCGGTTTCAATAGGAACAATGTCTATAGTCTGTCCATATTGTTCAGCATTAGAGACAGCTTTGATATGCAGTCATTTTCGCCAAAAAATGATTTATCGCCAAATTTTAGCGAAATGGTCGAATATGGCGAGAACGACAGCAATAGGGTAACGGTAGAAAAGTGACACCGAAAAATTGCCAATTTCGCAAGGTGCAAAATGATTGTATATCAAAGCTTAGCCCAGCTTTAAAATGGAAAGATGTATCAAAAGGCATGTGTTGTTTACAAGGGAAAATTGAAACCATTTTAACAGTCTAAATATGGAAAAGCATTGCTATACAGTCATTTTCACACAAAAAGTTTATCGCCAAATGTTAGCGAAATGGCTGTATGTGGCGCAAACGGCAGCAATAGCGTTTCCAATCTAAATGTTCCGATGAACGCTGCAGCAAATTAACGGAAATATAGAAAAAAAAGTCAATAAATGCAGTAAAATAAAATGCACGCAAAAAAATTTAATCGAAAATAATGAAATTAAGCAGAAGAAGTATGTGCAGCAGAAAAAATCAAGGGAAATGAACCAGAAAGATCGAAATTTAATAGCATACAGTAACATAAAAAAATGGCGGCCATGTAACCCCAAACAAAGCACCACCGAAAAATTGCCAACCTCGCAAGACGCCAAATGACTGTATATCAAGCTTAGCTCTAAATATTTCTGAATATGTGCTATAAAAAATTATTTTGTAGTTATTTTTGAGGATTTCTAAATATCTTTTTGATTCTGCATGACATTCCCATGTCATATCGGGTGGAGGCTAGACTTAAGTCTAAAGCTAATTTTTCCTCTTAGATGTTATGCCACGGTCAACGCTGTGCGGGTACTGCTGGTAATAAATAAATATACATTTTTAGTAAAGTTAGTAAAGTAAAAATTTAAGCGAAATAAAGTGTTAGCAATTCGTAAGTTAACCAGCAGGAGTAGTCTCCCCAAAACTTTCTCGTATACACTCTAATAAAGGTGTTATCCCGGAGAAAGCTTTGTATGGCATTAACGTACAATAGTTACAAAATATTAACCCATGGCATGAATTTAGCATTTTTACTGAATCTATCGTATCATCCTTGGCGCGTTATTTGGCGATTAACCCTTGCTAAGCTGTCAATTGTATGCGAAAATCAAATTTGGGTTTTAGTCGCGTTTCTCTCATTTATTGAAACGAAATTATGACACAAAACTACACTTAGTCATAAAATCACGTACCAAATTTAAATCATTACGTCTTTGGGTTTTCACGTTTTCACGTTTCTAAAAGTACAGATCGACAGACGGTCAATTATTTGTTGGGTATGGCTCATTATTTGATTGGTGTCTAGACTATAAATGTTAATTTTGTGTATCGAATTTTATCTATCTAGCTCTCTTCGGCCGCGGTGGCCTGGTGGTAAGGTATCGGCTTCGGAACCGGAGGGTTTCAGGTTCGTGACCCTATTCCACTGCAGAACCGTCGTGTAAGGGGGTCTTTTGCACGTTAAATCGGTCTTGATCAAACGTCCTCCCGCTGGTGTGGTGTGGTATGGTGTGGAGAGGGGGTGCCAGCTCAGGTGTCGTCCTCGTCATCTGACCGCGGTTCAAAATTACGAGGTCTGTCCCAAAATAGCCCTAGTATTGCTTTAAAACGGTACGTTAATATAACTAAACTAGCTCTCTTCGTTTTGTAGCTATCTCTTTAAATTATACTCGAACAGCCGGACAGACAGATTTCCTTTGAGAGAATCTTGCACAAAATTTGATAGAAATCTACAAATTTGGCTTAAAGACCGTACACCAATTTTCATCCTTCTAGTTCAAGGCCTTTTTATCTTTGTGACAAACAGACGGACATTTTTCAAAAATGTGTTTTTGGAACTCAGGGAGATCTAAAACATAGAGTCTCGTCAGAATCTCGAGATCGAATTTTTTTCATGATTGCTATTTTTGTTCTATACTACGTGTATAAGAAAGTAAAAAATGTATTGAAACAAAAATCTAAATTAATCAGTTTTTAAAAACGGGGTCTCATATTGTGCATTTTTTTAGAGCAGCAAAATTCCTAAATCTTCTACTTGAAATATTCGGGATTGATTCGAATTTCGTTGAATTCCAAACGTATTTACACGATGATATTCTGAAATACCAGGATTATATATTTTTCCGACATCGAAACCTGAGCAAAAATGTTATATGCCTTTGCAAAATAATTCTGAATTTTTGGTGGAAGATAAAATAATATCGAATAGCAATGGAAATAAAAATTCGATGATATAAAATTCTCTTCCAATAAGAATGGAAACTAAAAACAGGGTAGTATTCAATCAATAAAAACACGAGCAGCTGATCTGTCATGTGTGACAAACGATAAGAACGTTTAAGCGAACAAAATTGATCATACGTAGAACAACATTTAAGGCTATGACTGTTAGCACAGCATTCTTAGAAGCATCGATTTTTTTACATCCCCCAGTCCTTCCAATCAGAAAAATAAGCGCATGGTTTCGCCTGAAGAGATGATATGAAATAGTAACAAAGGAAACTTAAACTGAGGCGGGTTCTTTATCAAACGATTCTTCTTTATTTCTGTTTTTATTTTGTTCCTTTTGGCAATGGAAGCGAAAGACAAAGTGATCGTCTGTCAGAAATGAAGCACTGGAAACATCGAACATTGTTGAGAATTGATAGGAATAGCATGTTTCGACTTTTGGTCTATTTTTTTTTCTTTTTATAATATGAGTTATTTATTATAAAGCAACATCTTTCTTTAAACCGCGGTTTCTTGGCAGCGGAAAATGTAATATTTCATCATTTTTTTTTGTTCAAAACTATGAGTTAAAATACAGGGTTAGCATCTAATCTTACCCTGCTTATAAAAATTTATTGTTTTAAAAACTATTATCTTTAAACAAATACTTCCTTTTGTAAATTATTAATTATATTTGCAATATATTAACTTAAATTTCAACGTGTATTTCTTTGTAGATCAAAAAATACTAGAGTCATTCTATTTCTTACCACAAGTTGTCCTATATGTGAAGGTGGAATTACACTCGGCCAATTATAAGACAGCCAGTAATACAACGCATGCGCAGTAAGGGACCTATTTATGTTTGCCACAATTTTATAATACAGATTAAGGCATGCCCTGTTTGGATATAAATTGCCGTTTTGGCGTCCCTGAATTTTTCTTTTTTACTGCGTATCGTATTAAAATGATGAATATTTACACAAAGAAACATGGTAAAATAAAAAAAAAGTCAACATACCTAAATTTGGAAAACTATAGGGAAAAAAGGGCAAATAAAAGGAAAAGAACACAACCTCGCATTCAGAAAGAACAAAGTGCAAAAAATGTCGGAATTAATCTATAAGTGATGAATTTTTTCATGGAAAATTCTGAAAAAGCATGCGTAGTAAGAAAAAAAAATACAACGCCATATTGTAGCCCTGTCGGGACAAGTATTTGCCATGGGACGAACAGCATTTTCACTTTCTACGCATACGCCTACTGGCCGTCTTATAACTGGCCGAGTGTAAACCCATCTTCCCATAAGACACACCATCTACAATCCATACTGTTACAAACCTGCAATTCTGCTTTCCAGCATAGTTGGTTCCCTCATCAGAAAGATTGTTTTACAGTCATCTGTATTGGACGGAGTCCGGGTGTCGCGTCGGAGGTCCCAGAGCTTGGCGACGAATTTGGCGACTTCGTGACGAATTTGGCTACTTTGGCGCCAAAATAGATTATACCCGAAACATCGAGAATTTTCCCAATCCGTCCATTAGGAACCGAATGCGCCTCGAACGTTCCTGTTTGGTTGAGAGGCTTCTTGCCCCGCCTCCTGAGACCTATAAAAGGAGGCAACTGCAGCTGCCAGAGTAGTCGTAGTCGGAATCGACGGAACTGAGTAGTCTGAAGCGACAGAGAAGAGTAGTCGGAATCGTCGGTGAAGAACTGGTCTTCCAGGGATTAGCAGAGCAGCGACGGAGTCAAGCTACTGCTCAACTAAGCTGTGCGCTACTTCCTGGAGTAGAGTTTTGTTGTGTGCTGCTGTTTGCACGTCTCGCGGCCGAGGATAATTGTCTTATCTGTGCTGTATATAGTTGTCGTCTTTGTGCTGTCCTTTGTGTCTTCGTGTAAATAAACGTCATTGTTTTTATTATACTGCTGCCTTCTGATTGAGCGTTCTCCACACCATATAACTTCCACTATCCAAACGAACCTGGAAATTTCGAAACAATACTTTCAGATTTTCATCATCAAGAAATGATGCGGCAAATATCCAAAACAATGTCTTAAATTTCCCTTGAAGGAAGTGGCTGATTTCATTCCATGGAATTTCATTAGAAAAAGCATTGTGTTTTTTCTCTTAATTCCATTTTGTTAAAAATTAAAACTTAATTCATTCTTATAAGTTTAGATTAGATACACCAGTAGGTGGATAATAAAAAAAATTAAATAGAGCTATGCAATGAAAAATATTATATATTAATATCATCAAATGTTCTTTCATTCTAGTATTTTGTTATCAGAATAAAACTTGTGCTTATCCTATATATTAGATTAGATTGAATTTCTTGGGAATTGTAGGAAAAGGGTAATAAATGTGGGAAGAATTTAAGTTCCACACGATGGCAACACACAGTTCCTCGCGTCTGATCAGCAACAAGAGGAAAGCGAGCAGAGTTAGAAGGCATTGACGTTGTTGATGCGATTTCTGGTTTTCAAATTGGTGTAAAAGGCAGTCAGCCTTCTTTGTTCTTTTTTCGGTTTTTCTTTTAAATTTTTTTCTTTAAAATATTGTATATGCCTTTTTTAAATTTTAATTAAAACTATTTAAATTACTATATATTTCGTTTTTAAATGGCTTTAAGTATCATACTCAAACCCACATAAACTGAAATTTTAAAAATGTATATTCAGTAACTAGAGAGCTCAAAACGACAGAAAAACATTTTCTTTCTGACTTGAAAATACTGAAATAACAAAATCAATTTCAAAATATGAAAATTTTCCGTAAAAAACATGCCTTTACAGGTAAATAGTAAGTTGAATAATGGAATTAATGCAAAATCTATTTTTGAGGAAAATAAATAAAACGTTACAATTTTTCTTAAATATTATTTTTATAACCAAATTTTTATACCAGTTTTTTTTCCATCAGTGATTTTTCCAAAGGTTTTTGTTCTTTTTTCAAAACTAATAATGAATGTGTAAATAATAACTCATGCTTGACAGATGAAATAAAATTTCTAAGTAGGTTATTTTTTTATTTTTATCTTTTTTAAACTGCCATTTCAGTTGTTATCTATTTTCTCTTGATTAGTCAATAAACCAAAGACTCCTTCCAAGGAAAAAGTATGACAACACGCAAAAAAAAAGTGTTCACAGGCACGTAAAATGAATACAAATGTAAAATAATATTGACTCAAGGCAGGAAAAATAAAAGTAGATTTTATTTTATTGATTACTAGTCGCCTTTGCGACCACTTGATTCGCTGGCGTTAAAGATTGCTAAAAACTTAAATTAAATTATGTAGGGTGATTTGATCTTAAGTTACCATAGCAAAATATTTTTAACTTAAAATTTTCATAGATATATAATTTGTACAATTTCAGAAGTTTTACATTATTCTGTTCATTGTTATATGCATTTTTCTTGTCATTTATCAATATATTTAGGCATATAATTACACCGAACGGACGTAGGTGGGGGGAAACTCACATGAGGCTGAGAAGCTTCCGGCATGGTGATTGGTTCTTGTCACTTGAAGGGTACAGAAATGGTGGGGATTAAGTACCTTCTTCCGATGACAGGACGTGCTTCCCACGGGAAGAATTGTACCATGACCGGTGACGGCCCTTAGGACTCAACGGTCAATGTGGTCATTCAGATTTAATCCGAATACCTTTAATTAGGAGGTCGGAGTAGCCTTGTGTGGTTATACATATAATTATATACACAGAAAAGAGCAGAAGTTATTTAAAAAAATAGTTCTTTAAAACACTTTCACCATTCCTTAATTTTAAAATTAAATCCTAACTGTAAGTAGAACAAAGCTCCAACAATTTAATATTTGATATAGAAACCTACTCCGAAACATAAGCCGAATTTTCATATCTTAATCATAAGAATGTGTATGGGGGGGGGGGAAGCGAAGATGAATTTCAAGGGTCATTGAAAATGATTTGAGTTTCTTTTCAACAATGAAATATATTGTTGTAAAATATGCTCGAAATCATTTTTTACTAATTAATCAAAATTGAATAATATTAAATGACAAGAAATTGGTATCATTAAAAAGAAAATTTTAAATCCTTTTTTTTGTTGTCATATTTTCGGAAATTATCGCGGAAGAAAGCGAAAATTTGGTTTAATTTTTAATTAATTAGAATTAGAATTACATTTTAACGAATTTCGTTTCGAAGTGCCTCCAGAGTATAAATATGTTTCATTTAATAGCATTAGGTCACTATGCTATTAAATGAAGCATATTTATACTGCCAATTTAGCATTAGGTCACTATGCTATTTAGCATTAGGTCACTATGCTATTAAATGAAGCATATTTATAATGAAGCCTATGAAGCACCAAAATACACACAGACACAAAAAGACAGAGAAGCACTTACATTTATCTTTATTATTTGTAGGAATAGAGTAAACTTATTAGTGTTTCGATAGGTACTGACAATGGAAAATTTTGAGATTTTAATTATGTTTTTAAAAATTTCACATATTCCAAAGTTTTAAATATAAGATTTAATATTGACTATTTTACTAAACATTCAATAGTATAAAATGTCATGAAGGAAAACGGCCCAAATTTTTCAATCAGTAAAATTATGCTTAAAAAAACACATACACAAAGTTTTCTCTAGAAAATGCGTGTATCTTTAAAATGTTCATGATTTTTGTTGCTATTCGCATTATACTTTATTTGTAAAATATTTATTTATTTTTTAGAATAATGGAGATAGAGAAGATTTATCCATTAGTCCTCGCTGCCTTAATTGTTGTGTGTTATTGCAATTCCTTGCCATGTGGTCTTGTATTTGATGACATTGCAGCCATCACCCGGAATAAGGATGTTAGACCTTACACTCCTCTTATAAATGTCTTTCAAAATGACTTCTGGGGCACACCTCTTAAAAAGGTAAGTGAAATATTTATCTGCACCCTTTCTCTTCTCTACTGAATTCTTTGAAAATTGTGTTAACGAATTTACGGTTTAATTTTATTTAGATATGTCATTTTTTTCGTTGAAAACGCTACAGAATGCATATTTTCGTTTTCTTTACAGAAAATTTTATTTTAATTGCAAGTTTCATGTTTGTATTTTTTTAATTTTTAAAAACGAAATTTTGTCATCGACTATTCGTTCACTTCTTGATAGTCAAAGAGCTCAGAAGTTTTGTACAGCTATGAATTCAAGCTGACCGTATAATATTTTAATATTTTCAGACTTCAAATATTTATTAATTCTCTTATTATAAATAAATTTTGCTTCTATGTAAAAATATACTGTTTTAGATTTCTAGAAGCTTTTAAAAGTAAGCTGTTACTCACATTCTGCGAAGAAGAAAATATGTTTTTATTAAATATATCAAAAGCATATCAAATTCGTGAACACGTAAAGAAATGAAGCCATAATGAATATCAAACACAATATAATATCTACGGCTTTATTAAAAGGTTTAATTATGTATAAAAGAAGAATAAAATTCTTCTATTTTTAAAATGCTTTAATCGGCGCTTAATGCTTTCACAATTTTGTTATGAGCTTCATATTTTCGTTAAAAAAATTTTTCTACTTCTTAATACAAGTGTTTTTACTCCTTTTTTTATTTTTTCATTAATGTTTATAGAATTAACCAACTGAGAGTGCTTAGATCTGATGAAGTTTAATACTAAATGCCATAATGAAATGCCATCATGCCATCATAATCCCTCAACTTAAAGAGAAATTAAGGTAAAATAGATATAAACATACTAAACCAGGTAGTCTGTGAAAGCCGATGACACGAATAATCACTTGTCTAGACTTAACAATATTTGTTTTGCTTTCATTAAAAATATTTATAGTGGCAATTATCTTAGTTGATGTCTTTTTGGTTTTTGACCAAGTCGAAAAGTGTACAACACAGGACTTAATTATGTGAAAAATTCGTTGTTTTTGAAGTCAACCAGATTTATAAAGGTGTGGTACAACTTCTTTCTTACACTTACAGTGGAAATCAAAATCAAGTTAATAGAATAAAGGAAGAAGGACATGTATCCTATAATATATTGCTTGATATTTTCATTAACTGATACTCGGCTAACTTTAATACTTTAACTTGCGTTACAAATTTTAATGTTCGACAGGCATATGCCGGCTCAGAAAAAGACTTCAACGTCTGAACGCTTTAAAATTTATCATTCCGATATAACCCTCGTATTTTTTCAAAAATGTACTTAAATATAACTAAATCGAGAGTTTGGGTAAGACAAATATTTTCATACATGATTGGAGAAAACTTATTGTAATAGTTCCGGAGTATTATATATGTCTTTGCTTATTGATGACAAATCCATTCACATTTATGCCAAACCAGATAAGTGCTGCACAAGTTCTAGAAGTGGAGGTAGGATGAGGTTACCATTTATTTTGCTGCCCAGATATATAAACGCAAAATATTTCTAGAATTTGGAAATATGAGAACTTATACGAAATTCTTGAACCAGTAATGAATTTTTTACCACCTTTTGTCGCCAAAAGAGTTTATATCTTATACATTATCTTGTTTAATGTCGCCATTTGTGTCATTGTACTAATTTTCTTCAACTGGATAGTGAACGTTATCATATTACATTATGTTTTTGAAATGAGTTGCGAAATTCCGATAAAGTACTATACTAACCACGCATCATCCTATTTGTCAAGAACACTGATTAATATGCCGTAATTCATTATGATCAGACATTTGTATTGATTGCAAAATTGTTCGAAACTTTATTCTTCCTGAATCACGTTATATTGATTTTTTTTCTTATTCCTTTTCTTTTTTCGTTTACTTTATATTTTCTTTTTCCTCAGGAACAAAGTCACAAATCCTACCGTCCACTCACAGTCCTGAGTTTCCGGCTAAACTACGCCGTCCATGGTCTGCAACCCATGGGATATCACTTGGTCAACATTCTACTGCACGCATTTGTTTGTCATCTTTTCTACAAGTAAGTTATGAGTCTTTTTGTTTGTTTGCTTAATTATGGCCTTCAACTATCTTTTCTGACTCTCTCCCAAGTCTTACAGTGGGGTGGGGCACCTCGTAACTGCGGATGAGAAGCTTTCGGCATGGTGGTTGGTGGTTCCCGCCACCCTTGTGCTACACAAAAAGGTGAGGGCCTGACACCTCCCATCGATGACGGGACGTACTTCCCAACTTCCTAAGGGTAGGGTTGTACTGTGGCCGGTGATGGCCCTTAGATCTCAACCATAGTTCCCGCCATCGCTGCTGTTGCGGTAGTTCAGATTTTACCGTGTGCCATCCGGTGGGTCGGAGTAGCCAGTTTGTGGTTTGTGGTTGACCCCCCCCCCAAAATGGTAATGGTTATAAATTGGAGATGACTCATTCGAACACATTTATAAAATATTTGATTATTTTCCTAACGGACATCAGATAGCTTTACGGAAGAAGAAATATCTGATATTTTTCTTCGATTCAAAATTTTTTTAAGTTTTATTTTTGCAATTTAATGTTTTTTTCCCCCTCGGTTTTGAATTCTGAGAGAATTTTTTTGTGGTTCAAAACAATCTTAACAGCGGCGTAGAAATTATAGTTATACAGTAAAAATCATTCAATTATTAAAAAAAAAAGAAAATATTGAAATCATGAAAAAAAATCCTACTTACAGATATTAATGAAGTTCCAAGTCTGCAATCCGAAGAAAAAAAAACACCCACATTTTTGTAATTTTACCTATTTGTCTGAGAATTCAACAATTCAAGAATGGAAAAAAACAGATTATGAATTCTTGTTTATAGTCATATTTTCAGATTAGTAGATCTTTAACAACAATTTTGGATCAGATATATTGATGTATGTCTGATTTCTTAAGCTGTAATGTTTTTGGAAGTGCTGGTGAGAAAATGACAAAATTTCGATTAATTTGTAATATTTCTTTTAAAAAATAGTCGTTTTGAGATGCACATTTCTGTTCTCTAAAATATATATATATATGTATCAAGTTTGGTTGCTCTAAGCCAAATGATCTGACTTGCAGAGCTTCAACAAACTCGCACATTCATTTTTATTAGTAATAAAGGATACTGTTTCATTTTCAAACAATAATTAAATTTTCAGTCAATTAGAAATTAGTAGAGATTTTGTGTTTGTATTCGCTTTGAACAACTCTAACACTGTTTCTTACATTTCTCTTGTTTTTATTGGCTTTAAAATATTGGTTTGGCCATACGTAAAATTATGTTTTAAACAGGCGCTGAAACAAAGACAGCCTTTCTTATACTTCGGTATTTATGAACATAATTTTCAGTAGAAATATAACAAATATTTAGAACTTATGGAGAAAATTAATTATTGGCCGTTTTAAATAAAAATGTCTAATTCGATTAATATTCTAATTTTTTTTAAAAACCGTTTCAGATGATAAAAGTATTTTTCTTATTTTAATATTTTATGCAAAAATAGAGCAACGCCGGGCATATCAATTAATATTGTCTAAATATACAAGAATGTTGAAAAAACTCTAACGCTCTCTGCTTTACACTATAACTGAGTCATAAAAACATTATCGCGCTCCTCTTGGATGTATCCGCTTCCATAAAATCAGCCACGTCCAAAAGCTTATCAACCCCTCTGCAGAGTGTACAGTTTTTTCGTTGGTACGACCATGAATTCTCGCAGACACATTTCTGAGGGTGAAACTATTTTTCCTTTGTCGTTTTTGCAGACATGCCCACCTTAAACCTGGACCATTTCTTACCCGTTGTCAGAGCAGATAGATATTCAATAAGATTTACGATTCGAAGATGAGTAAATATATCAGGAAAGTTTGAAGACTCGAAACAAGTCCTTTTCTGAAGGAGAAAGTTTTTATTTCGATTTTTCTAATTTTTTAAATTATAGCTGAATAAAATCTATGGTATTTAAGTTAATATAAATACTAATTATATAAAGCTATAATTAGTATTTACAATATTATAATAATGGAATACTGCTAAAATAAAGTTTCAAAATAAATCAAGGAATTGCATTTTTTCACTTTCAAGAATACTTTGACTAAATTTGTGACTGAAGGAAAAATTCAGAGTGAAATTAAAGTAAACCAAAAAATGATCGTACATGTGCACAATTAAGTTATTGCTTTAATAGGAAACATATTAGCGAAGAGGGGGGGGAAATCTCTTATTGAGAATTACCCCTTATTAAAAACTTTAAATAATGTTTCCCTGCTCAATAAGTCTTCTAGTAAGGAAAATAGTTTTGCGTATGTTCTAATAGCTACTGAATGGCTACTACTGAATTGAGTCAGTAATCTCATCTTGGTGATTTTGGCGATAAAATTGAAAGATCCCGAATATTCGAGAATCTTAACGATAGCTCTACTCGTACTGAAGTTCCGATTTTTGTATTTGAATGCTCAATTTTCTGTCACAGTGACTATAAAAACCAGAGAGATGGAGTCACTCAGTCAATAGTTGAGTTGAGTTCAAATGAATAATTGAACAAAGTCTCTTTAGCGTGTTGATCTCCAGCAAGTGCTTTGTGCTCTTGCAGTTATTTAGCAGCGATTTAATGCTTATGTGCTAAGGCTGGCGTTTTTTTGGTTGTGTCGCGATTGTTTTTGATACTGTGTTTTCCTCTAGAATAAAGTGTCTTTATCCACTTATTGAAATTGTTGGATTTTTCATCCTATATATACCACGCGTGATTTTTTTTTTTTGTAATGATATAATACTTGCAAGTTCATATTAGAGTTTATATATCAGCGTGGCAACACATAATTTACTTTTTTTAACATGCATTTTATATAATCTGTTCCCTATGATTTGCGAAAAAACTACTTAAAGCACCATCTCAGTAAAGTTAAAGAATGAGCTGTCTGAATTGAGAATCTACAAAGAACAGCATGGAAATTGAGACTGTTATAATTTTCCATTTTGCCAGTTGAAACATTAAATTTTGCTTCAAATACGAAATTCTTTGAATGTTTCTAATTTTAATATACTCCCATCCAGAAGACCAAACACTTAATGAATTTCTGAAGATATTTCTACACAATCTACTTATACTTTGAGAGTTGATACATTAATTCCCAAATAAAAAAAGGTTTTGCAATTAAAATTAAATATTTTTTTCAAAACTTTAGCATAATTACAAGTTTATGAATAAATAAGAAAAGAATCCTACGTGTAATATTAAACAACGGTCATCGGTTTTCATTGAACTTCTCTTTGTTTATAATTTTTTATTGATCATCAAGCAAATGTAATGTTTTTAAATTCTTTCTAGATTCTGCCTGCATTTCCTTTCTGGAACTTCTAGCTTAGTGTCCAGTGCTCTCTTTGCAGTCCATCCGGTTCACACCGAAGCCGTAGGTAGCTATGACAATTCTCCAACATTTTAAGTCCTTTTGTGTAGTGAAATATTCATATACCGTTATAATTCCTGCTTAAATAAATATTCCATTTTGTAACTGAGATGTGCATCAGGCTTGGAAAACGCATAGTGACTGTCTTCGAATAAAAATGTTTTGAATCTTAAAATTGAATTTTAAACAAAATTCGCATATTCGATATTTCTTGAAGGCAAATTTTCTCACCATTTCTCAATAAACACAAAATAATTCAGTATTTTATTAGATATTCAGATATAATATATTTCAGAAATATACGTAGAATTTGTAATAATGCAGCGAAGTTGAATCCTATTTGCATAATTTTCTCTGTATTATTTTAAAACATAAAAATGGTCACAGAGCTGCCTGTATTCATTAGAAAAGAATAAACAGCGCTTATTTATTTTTTGTGGTCAAGTATTGTAGGATCAGATGTTAATCGAAGACTTACCAAACTGTACAAAGTTTAGGAAAACTGCGCTAAATGTTTATTTCTTCAAACATGACGTTAGCGCACTTTACCACATGACACGATTTTGTGACCATTGGCCATTTAGGCTTCGAAATCCTGGAACATCCTCCATGAAATTCAGATTTCATTCCATCCATTTCTTTGGATACTTCAAAAGACGTATCTCGCTGATGGCGCCCTCTTTCTATTCTAGAGGTTACACAAGCTTCTGAACAAAATGAAATGGGAACAAAAGGAAATATATTCGAGAAACAATGACCTTATTAACCAGCCACTTTTGCTAACAAATGCTTCGAAATGAGATACAGATAATTTTTTACTTGTCTTTTAAGAATGAACGTAAAAGAGATTCCATATCAAGGATAACATTCAATCAAGTTGGGATGCCAAATATATTATTTCTTGCCTATTTACTTCGTAAGCACTTGAACACAGGAAATTACTTCCGGGTTTGGAAGTGTTTGTAAAAGAAGTTATTAGTACTAATGTAGGAAACTAAATGTTTTGTAATATTTAGAAACTGCAGAAATTCATTCTAAATCAAATATGGAAATAATAAATACTAACAATATTTTTTTACAATATAAAAAAGAGCAAAGAAGCGTTATTAAGTCCTACGAGGAAAACTAATCATGTTGCTTTGCTCTCTTCTTTGATAAATGAACTTATTTTTCCATTTAACGCTAAAGTTTTTCATTCATTATAATTTAAATAGAAGAGCACGCATATCTCAAGAGAAAATGTTATACTAAAAAATACTATATAAGAAAGAAATAAAATTATCAATTACTATTTTTAAACTATTTTATGCTTAGAAATTTTTTTAAATGCAACAAAATTTTGAGTTTAACAAAATAACTTCAAAGCTTACATATTTCTTCAAGCTGATTTCTTTTCATTTTTTACTTTGATGTTTACCGTCACTAACTTCAGTAACTATCATCAGAGTGATATTTTCCATTTGAAAGAACATTTGAAATGTAATCTATTCTCGATTAAATTATTTTTTAATCATGTACATCACTGCCTGCACATAAATGTATTAATATATTCATGTCCATAAATTAAGTAAAATTCAGAGTTACGCGGAAATCAAACTTTAAAATACATATATCACTCGTAAATTGACTACACATATCTTCAAAAATCATGTGCAAGTTGAAGGAAGCCACCAGATGACAACGATAGTACGTCACAATGACGAGAGTGTAAGAGAGTGATGTATAAGGAATACAGGCAAAGGAGAAAAATTGTTCTCAAGCGCTTTATAAGCCTTTCAGTGTAATAACCGCATAGTTATAACACAAAGGACACATGTGGATGATTTTTTACATGGTAAAATTATCGGCCGTCTGGAATGTGGGCGTACCCAGCAGGAAGTATCTGAGGAACTTGGAATCGCATAGAGTGTCATCTCCATGCTTTGGCAACGATTCCAAGATGATGATAATGTGAGTAGACGTTACAGTACAGGTGGCCCTCGAGTTACAATGCCGAATAAGGACCGGTATTTGGCAGTTACTGTCAAAAGAAGCAGACTGAGCCCAGCATCAGATCTGTCTCGTCAGCTCTCTTCAGCCACTAATATGACAGTTTCAAGGCAGACCATGTACAGACGCCTAAGACAGATTGGTCTATATGCTCGTAGGCCTGTCAGATGTGTTCCACTTACTGCAATTCACTGTCGCCTGCGGTTAGCCTGGAGTTGAGAGCATGCATTGTGGACACCACAAAATAGTCTTGTGTGATGTTTTCCGACGAGTACAGTTTAGCTTGCAATCTGATTCTCGCCGGACATTCATATAGAGAGCGCCAAGTACCCGTAACCACCAAGAGAACATCATTGAAAGACACCGTTACGGTGGTGCGTGATTGCCCGTTTGGGGAGGAATTTTTCTGGGTTCCAGAACTGGCCTGTTCAAATTGGAACCATGGCAGGCAAAATCTATCGGGACGTCATTCTGGAACAGAATGCTCGTTTATTTCGGGGCGCCATGGGAGTAGAATTCGTGTTTATGAATGACAACGCTCGTCCTCATCGTGCAAACATCGTAAACGAATGCCTTCGATTGGAGGATATAACCAGTATCGATTGGCCAGCATTCTCACCAGACTTGAATCCCGTAAAGCATGTGTGGGACATGCTTGGCCGAAGAGTTGCAGCCCTTCAACCACCTCCTACATGTATACCGGAACTTCGGAGAGCATTGCTTGATGAGTGGTGTAATATTCCCGAAAATCAGATTGGTAATTTGATACTCAGCATGCCTAGATGTTGTATGGACTATATTGCATCACCTGGGAGACATACTATGTATTAACCATTATACCAACCATACAATATTGGTTTTTGTAATTTTTTTTTTTTTTGCAATTTGTTTCAGGGAACAAAAAATTGCAATTTTTATTAATGATATCAAACATATAGCATATTTTTTGTCCTTTACCTTTTGTTTAATAAATATGCTTTACAAATAAATCACTAAATTTAAATTAACATAGCAGGATATAAATTTACAATAACAGTACATATAAAGCATTAGAATTCTTTGTCACTTACAAAACAAGACAGACACGATAATGGCAAGTATCAGCAGTAAGTGTTTGGAGTATTTAAAACACAATCATGCTTTAAAACAACAGCTAACAATTCAAAAGATTTGACTTGTGAAACAAGTATTTTTTCCACGTATCTCTTAAAATCAATCCTTTTTGTATGTATTCTCCATTATATGTGTTTTAACCTATTTAGCCACTCTTTAAAAAGAAATAATAGCTTAAGTCACTTTTTACTCAAAAAATAAATGTAAGCAATATTTTTTTTTTTATTTCAATGAATCTCCATATTACAGACTTTTACGAGTCAAAAAAAACCCACATTTTTGCAATTATCTCTGTCCGCAAACACGATAACTCAAAAACGATTTAAGTAGGGATATAAAGTTTAATATATGGTCTTAACACTAGATTTGTAGATTTTTATCAAATTTTTAAAGAGGAAATCTGTCACTCAAGCTGTCCGAATCTGCTTGTGTTATCTACATCCCAGCGATTAATCGCCAAAGATCGCCAGCTAATATACTCTTTCGTAAGGACTATTCGCTAATGGCATACGATTAATAATATACTAATGCATTTAATAAAGTACACGTGAAAATTTCGGAAAGACTCCTCGAGCATTTTTTTTTCTGAAATTATTAAATACTTCACACTTATATGAAATTATTAACAGTTTCCTAATCTGTATTTTCATATGTATTTCCAGGTTACCGGCGTGGTCGGGAGAGCAGAACTTCTGTCAGCTGTTACCTTTCTCTGTACCTTACTCTTTTACGTGGAACACAGATTTCTGCCTAATGCAAGAGGTGAGATTTTTCTCCCTGCATTTCTTTGTGCTTCTGACGTATCGACAAAATCATTTGTCGAATAAAAACTGAGTACACTTACATAAAACTATTTTTATTTTTTTCATATCCAAACAGAATCAAGTTCGAGAAATGTTCAGATCTCTATCTTTTACAAATCCCCGAGTATGAAAAAAAAAAAAATTGTGGAATAATATAAGTCTGTGAATATTACAAGTCAAAGACGCCACGAGCCAGACGGATAAAATTTAAAATATAGTCATTTAATTAATTTTTTTGATTTTTTTTTAAATATTGGCAAAATATTACGAGTCTGTTAAATGTTCGTGTAAATGTCAACACAGTGTCTCAAAAATACAATGAATTAAATATATAAAATCTGACATTCTATGTATAAGCAATTATATTGATTATTAAATTTTTGGTGAAATTTTTTAAAGAAAAGACTGTTTGACGATTCATCATAATATGAGAAAATGAGAACTAAATGGCAGAAACCAGAAAAAAAAATTGGCATTTGGCCTCGGAGCCAAAATTGTAGGTTTTTATCAATTTTTTTACCATATCGATGGAAGAGATGTTCAAACTGTATTACGGTTTTAATCATTTTACAGCAAAACACATAAAAAGTGCATAATTAATTCATTTTTTTCTGAGTTCTAGAGTTTCTAAACATGGCGATTCAATAAAATATCGACAGTATAAGCAATTCTATGTATAAGCAACTACAATATTTTCTTTTTGAATACTTCGTAGATGAAAAAGTGTAAAATGTTTAAACGTGTGTTTTTGTGATATCTAAGAAAAAATCCTACATAGCGTAAAAAATAATCAAAAATACAAACATTATGAAATATCAATTAAAATTTATTTCTGAAAGAAACTTAAAAAAACTAAAAAATTAATTCTGAATCAAATTAAAAAATATACAGTTATATTTAGAGAGCGTTGAATGCTTCTACTACTAAAACACAGATGAACTTAACCAAATTAGTAAGAATTTTTTGTTTCCAATTTTATTCTTTTTGCTTATATTAACTTAATATTCTTACTAATTTAGCTACACAAAGTAAAGTATTTCGAGTTTTTGAACCAAAGCTTAATAACTGAATAAGACCTGTGAAGGAAAACTTAAAGAAAATTAAAATTTCTAAATGTTATTTATTTTTAAAACGAAAATTCTGATCATTATTAAGATTTATCATGCGAAACCAGAAATTAAGAAAAAAAATCGTTTGCAGTAGAATATAGATAAATTTTAAAGCTCTGTAATTTATATTTTGAATCTGGTTATAATCATCAACTTCATAATTATGAAATTTATATTTTAAAATTGACAACATCAATAAAATTCAGAATAATTTAAAAATTTCATTCCTTTTCTCTCCTTTATTCTTCGTTATTTATAGTTTGTTATTAATAATGATTACTTGCCACTGTTGCTGCATTTACGTCTGAAATAATTTCTATTTTTTATTTCATTTTCTTTTCAGCCTGGCAACACTGTGGAGCTACTAGTCTTCTTGCAGTCATAGGATTTTTATGCAAAGAACAAGCTATTACAGTTTTGGCTATTTGCTGTATATATGAGTTATTCGTACCAAAGGTTTGTACAATTTTTCTCTGCCGGAGAGGCAGTTTATTAAATGTGAATTCGTTTCTCAACAGGAATTCAACATTCATTCAAAATATTCATTTTCTTATTTATGCTTGATGGGTTGGTTATTTTTTTGTGGCACAAAAAGATTGAGGCTGAGTTGTGCCTCTTATGATGTTATTTGTATATTATTTTCATTGAAGCCAATAAAACTTGGTTTATTTAAGTATTCTTATAAGAATAAATAGATAAAATTCGTAAATATTATAGGCTCAAAAATTGTGAAATCCTTATATTTACATCTTGGTAATAAAGGATTTCTTATGCAGAGAAAAATAAATTTAATCCTTTTAACTGTGTCTTATAATACAGTTTAACTTCCATTGTGCAGTATGCATTGTTTTCACATTTTGTTTCGTAATTTTTATTGTAAAAGTAATGTAATAACAAAAAACTTTCATATTAATTTTTAGGAAAATTTCAAACCTACATTTATTTCTGAGAATTATAAGTACTAAAAAGAATCCTTATACTCACATATGCATAGAAATGCATTTCATTATTTTTCGGAGTGCAGAGAATTAAAGAGGATTCTAACTTTTAACCCAAAATATCGTATCATGTAATTGTTGTAAATTTAATTCGTCTATTTTTATTTTAGATTTAAAATTTGCTCTATAATATACAACAAAGGTTGTGATGATAATAGTGTGGGATCGACTATCCCCCTACAGATGATTTGCATTCTACAAGAAGGGTTAGCTGGTGATGTCCATTAGACCTCGATTCGTTCAAAATCTCCAAGTGCCTTAGGAATGGAATGGAGTAGTCGTTTTGTGATAACATTAAGCTTTTATACCTTTCAAATTTTAAAGTAGTATAAAAATATTTTGTGAGATTATTTGCTCCTTAATAATTAAGGAAAAAACACAGAAAATCGATTATTTCTTGACTAAATTTCTTTATAAAATTTTGAAGATCCTTTCGAAGTGAGTCATAGACTGATTCATCCGACCCGCCCGAAGGCACGCGGAAAAACTTGAATGACCGGATCGCCGCAACAGAATCACTGGCGGAAACTGTGGTTGATTCCTAAGGATCATCACTGGCCACGGTACAACCCTTTCCTTAAGAAAGTACGTCCCGTCATCGATGGGAGAAGCCAGATACTCAGACCTTTCGTGTACCCACAAGGGTGACGAGAAACTTCCCATCCTCAATTACGAGGTGCCCCTCCCCGTGGGACCTCATTTGTTTCCAGAGCATACTTGTTTCCAGACAGAAAAACTAGCTATCTGTCCAATTTGTAACTCTCAGTACATCGATCTGTTTATAGAGCATTTTTGCAATTATTTTCATGCGTGACGCATGATGGTATTTATAAACGCATCAGCCATTCTTTTTTAAAAAAATGCTAGCAATGTTACACAATGATTTTAATAATTTTAATGATTCAAATGCATTATTAAAAAAGAAAAAATATCAAAACAAAAGAATTTACACCATTTCAAATTAAATTAAATTTTTAGTCGTCTTGAAGTGAGCAGAACGATTTGAAAATATTAACATTGTGAAATATTGCGTGGATTAATAAAACAAAAAAAACGCTTCTTGATATTGAATTAAAGCAACTTTTACCTTTTGTTTTTAGTACATTAATAAGAATGATTTTATTTTATCTATTTTTCTCTAGAGATCGAACAGAGTACAGAACATTCGGCATTTGATCCTGAGCCGAGGTTCCATGTCTCCGTGGTGGAGGGACAAACTCTTGAGACTGACAATTATGGTGTCTGTGGCTGTGCTCTCATTACATCTGCGCTGGAAAATGATAGGTGGCAGATTACCGGTCTTCAATAGGTAAGTGCATCCCCTCTTTATAATTAATCCTTAAATTATTCTGCGGAGGAGTAAATAGCATCATATTTAAATATACTTTAAGTTTATTCCCTTTTATAATGTGATTTAATAACGTATGGGCTACATTATGACCGAAAAGAATTCATCAGTCGTGTGAAATAATATAATGGAGAGTCGGAAGTGTCATTTTGGTATAGAAAATAGATGCTAACAACCAATTCTACCATTTCATATCTGATCAATTAAAATGATGATTTACACCGGGAGCGGTCTCTTTAAAACTTTCTCGCATACTCTCTAATAAACTTGCCATGCCAGAGCATGCCTTGCATGTCTTTGGCGTACAATAGTTACAAAATATTATATTTTGGCTTGAATGTAGTATTTTTACTTAATCTATCATGTCATCCTTGGCGAGTTAATCCCCGGCATAAGTTAATAGTATCCAAAAATCGAATTTGAGTATTAGACGACAATTGAAACAAAGATTTGACATAGAACTTCACTAGTTACAAAATCCCATACTAAATTCGATATATTTAAGTCATTGTGTTTTTGAGTTATAGAGTTTACATGTTTCTGAAAGTGCAGACCCACAGACAGTCAACGCGTTGTTGAATTTGGCTCAAAATTTGACAGATGTCTACACTATAGATGTTAAGTATTTGTGCCAAATTTTATCTATCTAGCTCTCTTCTTTTTGTAATTATCGTGTTAACTTATATTCAAACTCCCGAGAGACGATTTGCTCTATGCCGCTTTTACTCAAAAATTTGATAGAAATTAGTGAATTTGGTGTAAAGACCGTATATTAGATTTCAACCTCAAATAGTTTTTGAATTATCTTTGTTACAGACAGACAGATGGACATTTTCCAAAAGTGTGTTTTTCGAACTCGGGGATGTCTAAAACGTGGAGATTCGTCAAAATTTCGAGTTCGAATTTTTTGACGATTACTATGTTTATATTACGTATACGAGAAAGTAACAAATCTGAGCTATGAAAATGTGTCTTTTGTGTTCATTGGTAATTTTTTAAGTAATTTTCTAATTTTTAATAATTAACATTTTCTATTAATTGTGATACAAAAATTCTTCAAAACGCTTTATAAGTCATACAATAAAATCTAGATTTCGTCTCTTTTTACTTCTTGGACAATAGGTACTCACTAAGAGAAGAATTTCAAAAATTAATTAAATTTTCAATTAAATAAAAACTGATACACATGTTTAAAAATTTCTTAAAAGTTATTTAAAGTTCTTTAAAGTTATTTTGCACTACTTAAAAATTAAAAAATTAATTTTTCAGGGATATCAATTTTAATTCCAGGCCTTTTTTCCCCTTTAAATTTAAGATATTTTTCAAAATTTATTGCACAAGGGCAGATACAGAAGATTTCTAGAATTCATTCGATATTAAAATGCTGAGTGTCATTTTACGAGTAGTTTTCTCGCATAATCTTTATTTAAAAAAACTAATTCTCGTTTCATCAATAGTTAATTTTCATAACTTCATTGCAATTTTTAGTTTCAAATTTAATGAAAGTGTTTCATATGTTTTATTTTAACTCGTTAATAGCCATTTTTTTTTTTTTTAGTTTTAGTTGAGTATTTGCACAAAATATATAAATGCACAAAAAATTGTATAACAGTACATTTATATTCAAATTATGCTTTGTTTTGAAAATATTTCATATTTTTTAAAGAAGGTTACCTTTATAAAAGGATTAATAAAATCGTTTCAATAAAAATGCAAAAAATTGAGTAATTAACAAATCGTTATTATGACTTCTAAATTAAATATTTATGTTTGATATTTCATTATGATATAAATACCAAACCAAAAATATCATGCTTCAAATATGACAATTCTGTTCTATTCAACTTACAGACGAATTTCAAATTTGTTCGGTTGTTTTAAAGAAATGAAGTACAGAATACAAACTTTCTGTTGCGTACAATATTGATTGATATATATATAGAGAGAGAGAAGGAAATCAAACTGTCAGATGTACGAAATAGATTTTTGTCACCAAGTGGTGTACATAAATTTCGAAAATCCCTAATAGCGAATCATGGATGCTAAAGGATTAATTTTTATGCATAAATGAACTTAATTTAGAAACGACAGCAAGATAATATTACCCAATCTCAGACAATAATACCTCAATAAATAATTCTTTTTCAATTTTTTGATATAATTTTATAAAATTGTAAGCTTGTTTTAAAAACAGTGGTGAAATAATATTATAAAAACGCAGACGATAAAATAAATAGTGTTTTTTTTTATCATGAAAATGTTTTTAGGCAGGTCATTCTTTCTGCAATTTGCGTGATGTAAAAATTGTGGGCCCACATAATAACAAATGATGCAATAGACTCAAAGGAAAACAGTATTGGAAAATAAAGTCTCATAATTTTGTAAGATTTTAATTATTTCTGCCTTAAACATCCTTCTTTCCGTAATTATATTTTTGCTCTTCAAGTCATATACAGAGAAACCATAATATAACCACTTCATTTAGATGTATCCCCAGCTAAAATTAATAAATGGAAGGGAATGAAATAAACTTTTTTTATGTAAATTGTGGAAGACTGCGAAATGGATTCCTTACAAAAAAATTCTTAGCACCAAAAATCGTAGATGCTTGAGAACAGGGAAAGCAGCACATTAAAAATATCGCACGTGGTCGTTAAGAGCCTAATGCTGATTTTTTTTAAAAATGTGTTTTATACTGGAGGCCATTTATATATATTCTGTACGTTTTTAATCACTTGAACATTAGTGAAATTTTGCATAATCCATTTTCTGTGCGTTTATTTGAATAATTAAATCGTTTTCGCTCCAAAAACTCCGAAATATCTAATATGTTTGTTGATTATCGTTACTAAATATTTTTGTAGGATTCTTCTCTTTCATGATTTCACTGTCTGCACATGAAACTTAGTTTCATTATTTTTATTACTTTTAAGTACAAATGCCTCCAAGCAGGAAAATTATTTTATGGCCAACCAATATTTTACAGATGTGATATTATGATTATATTTTCCTGTCATTTTTGCCTTTTTTTTAGGTTCGACAATCCAGCATCAGTCTCCAAATTCCCCATCCGCCATTTGACATACAATTACCTGTTGGCAGTAAACGCCTGGCTTCTCCTCTTTCCCCAGTATCTTTGTTGCGACTGGACAATGTCCACAATCCCGCTAGTGAATAGTTTGGGGGATATTCGGAATTTCGCCACCATCGCAGTATACATTACAGTATTTTATATTCTGAAAGCTCTCCTGAGATCAGATGATGAAACGAAAATGGCACTTTTGATGGTAAGATGTAATTTTATTTATTTATATTGTAGTCGTCTTCAGCGACCAGATATTTCGCCAGTAGTAATTTTCAAATAAATACTTATGTACCTTGTTTTTCAGCAAATAGTTTCTTCAGCAAAATATTTTTAAGCTTCACATTTTGATAATCTTATAACTCATACTATTATAAAATCCGTACAATATTCAGTACATTTTATTATATATATTTCCAATTTTCTGTCAATTCCGATACGATTTAAATTTGAATTTGAAATGGAAGAGATAAAACTTCAATAAATACGAAAACTTTTTTTTCTGGAACCAAACATATATATAATATGACTACAGAAAATCGAATCCTTCAGCATTGTTATCTTAAATGTACCACAGAATAATTTTTTTTATAATTTATGCAATAATTCCAAGAATTATTCAATAAAAAGTTTTCTGATACATTATAAAATTCAATTTTATATTCAAGGAGATTTAAATGAGGTAAATATTTTATTTTATTATTCATTTTATTTAAATCAATAAATGTACTTCTGAAAACAATTATGAAGTCTAAATTTTATACAGCCTTTTGATTTTTTGAAACATATTCAGTAAAACTATTTTGACAGTCTAATGTTTCAGTCTTCTGAAATCTTCTGACCGAGTTATAAAGCTTTGAATATCATTATTTTAGAGCATTCAATAATTACATTATTTTAGACATTATTATCATGACATTCTTCTTATTTTCCCTATTGAGTCAATTAATTGCAACACATTTTCATTGACAAAATTTTATAATACACAAGCTGATATACTCAGCATTACATGGGAATAAAAAGCTTTCCATGTTTCAATATTTTTAATATACAAACCATTTTCATATAAAATACTATAATAAACAAAATCCTTTTATCGAATAAAAAGTTTTCTAATAAACATGAAAATATCTATTAAAAATCTGCCGCTAAATTTCTTCAATTTTAAATTATCTAGATCTATTCAATTAGTTATTAAATCTTGAAAAAAATAATAAAATAACTGAAAGAAGCATTGCATGTGTATGAAGTTGATATCACTGAGTTAAAATTTATTTTGTAATAATTTGCTAACAAGTTACTGCGGAAAAACATCAAAATGTTGATTAATTTTTTATTAATTGAATTAATTTTTGCATTTGAAAGTTATCAGAATTCTTTTTCTTACCTTAAATAAATGTCCAACGTTTGGTTGAATTTGGCTCAATCGCTTAGGAAGAGATGCTGATTATACACACATATATAACTAAATTCTTATCTAATTTAAGAATAATAAGATTCATAAATTTCGCATCTGTTCACCAAATGCTTATCAATTCACTTTTGTCAATTTTTATAGTATTACAGAATGTTATAAAAATTTCAGAGCAATGCTTCAAATATCGAAAAATCATTTTGGAGAAATCTATTATTCTTCAAAACGCACAGCTACAAATCTGACTTTCGATAATCTGATCAGAAAGTCTTCAACAACCCACAACAATACAAAACATTAGACGACATTCATGATAATGTATATTATTTACTGTAGACATTCATTTAATATTAAACAACACGTACTACCTTACAATTTATGAAAATAAATGTAGCAGCTGTCTTATTTCCCTTCGTTTTTTTCCAGGGTATTTCATTGGCCGTTATCCCTTTCCTACCTTCGAGCAACCTGTTGTTCCCCGTGGGCTTCGTCGTGGCAGAACGCGTTCTTTACATCCCCAGTATGGGATTTTGCATGCTCGTCGCCCGGGGCTGGAGTTTGCTTTTCGAAAACAAGTAAGCCCCCGGTTAGATTTTTGAATCCTTGTGTTATTCTAGCAAACGATCCATCTCCAGTAGTTATTCTGCGAACATAATTTATTTTTCCTGGTTCTTCTAGGAAAGGAGGAGCCTTCTAAAAGGAATTTGCTTTTTCCGAATTTTTTTTTTTTTTTTTCTCTTTCCGAAGATATATGAGGCTTGACTTTATCATATAAAAGATGGTTCAGACACCAGTGATGTAGTCTAGAGGAAGGGGTGTAAATACCACTGACGCCATTTACCCTTACAGTACCACTAGTAGGCAGACTAGGATCTGCCACAATTTATCAAAGCAATTTAGTTTACTTGTCGAGAAGTTTCTTTGGTCTTTTTTTTTTTTTTTTTTTTTTTTTTTTGCCACTAAGGACTTTTATCCACAATGAAATGCCTCTGGCGAATCCTTCTGGAAATGCTCTGATTCCAATAAAATATTCTTAAATAGCTGAAAAAGAGTGTAGTGTTCGACATTAAAAGTCTAACAAACACTAAGAATAGTTTTAAAAATTCCAGTGAAAATCCAATAATTTATTTATCCACAATAAAAATTTTTACAAATAGAAAATTTTTGAATTGAATTAAACACAATTTTCCTCTTACTTAAATTGAATTTTAGAGATCTTTCAATTCAAATAAAGAATTAATTTAAGGAAATTTTTTTCGTTGAAATTATGCATACGTATAATTCTAAGTAATAAAAACGAAAAATTTTTTCACTGAAATATTCATTTAAAATAATCATACGAAACTTTATGTGATCTCGTAAAGCAAGTGTTTATACGTCTGTTTGTGCGCTGGCGATGGTCAGACAAATCTATCGCACTTAAAGCCATGAAATTTATCACATATATGATCGTAATGGTGACTCAATCAACGCACCTCATGGGCTGAATTTTACATTTCATTGTAGAAAATTCTTTATTTAATGTTTTGTATTGTTTTGGGTGACTTTTCACATGTTTCCTTATAATAAAGTTTCTAATAATCGCAGAGAACATTATAGGATCACTTTTAATAATCGTTACTCTTTTTTGTCAATGCAAAAACATTAAGCAATATTCATTATAAAGAAATGTATTTTAGACCTCTTACTGAATTTTTTAAAAATTAATTTACTGAATTTTAAGAAATTTTTTTTATTTAGTCACTTTTCCCGAAAAATTTGGAAAATTGAAACTAAAATTTCTGAATCTGCTATTTTATTTCCATTAACTTTTTCATGTAGAGGATTAGGATTCATATAGAGGATTATAGAGGATTATTTCGTTATTTATTTCCAATTTAAAATAATAACGATCAAAATATCTTCATTTGTTGACTTTTAATTAATTGTTTCCTGAAAAATTCAAAGATATTGTTCGCCGATCTGGGCAGTGAAGATTCAAATTTTTCCCCACTAAAATTTTAGTTCTTCATTTATTTGGCATATTGCCAAATTAGGAAACTATGAATCATAAAATTTTTTATATAAAAAAATCTAATATGGTTGAAACATTTTGCCGAATTTATTAATCGTCATTTGGCAACAACTCACAAACTTAGATGGTATAAGTATTTGATTTCGTGGAAAAGGAAAACGATTTATTTTTAGCTAGAAAGAGAAAAAAGAATTTCTTTAACTCAATCTCAATTATAAATTGAATTAAAACCAGGATGCATTAATATGTTATTTGCAAAATCTAGCTCCCACAAAAAGTCTGCACTACGGAACTCACTTAATTGTAAACAAATAACAACATAATATTTTAGAGTAAAAAAACATTGATTCTGCAAATGACAAGATATATTTTATAACACGCATATCACTCATGAGAAAAGCAGTAGAACAATAATAGCATATATGAAGGGCAGGGTGATTAGCATTGATATTAAGCAATGAATTTATGAATTGGTATATTGGCTGTTGGGAATTCAATCGATATTTTTTTCTACAAAATATTGTTGCAAACCTGTAATTTTGCTTCCTATCACGAATAGTGTCATCGTAAGAAATACCGTTTTACGACCAGCCCTGTGGGTGTTGCGTCAGTGATCTCAAATCTTGGCGACCATTTGGCGACGAATTTGGTGACTTTGGCAATAAAATTGATAATGCTGGACACTTCGAGAATTTTCATGTGCCATCTAATAGGGACTGAGATACGCCATGATTGGCGGAGAAGGTTTTCTGCCCAGCTCCCGGGAGCCATAAAAGAAGGCAGTAACAAACTGCGGGTGAATTGAAGTGTAGTCGGAGTCGTAGACAAGTAACGAGTCTTCGAGAGGATAGCGAGGCAACAGCGGAGTGCCAGCGTTGTGTGGAGCTTGTGCTGAATTGCTGTGTGCAGAGTCCTGTTGTCTACTGTGGAAGCAGCGTCATGTCGTGTTTAGTAGCCAGTTGTGAGAAGTAATGATTCGGTAGCTAAAACGAGGAGACAGAAGTTCAGCCATTGGAGAGATCGTAGAGCGAAGCTCCGAAGATCCCCTCTCCTGCTGGATTCTGTTTGGCCGCTTTGTGTGCTGTGGTCGATTACTACTTGTGAGCTACTGTGTGTATGTCTCGGCTGTATATAGTTGTCATCTTTGTATTCGTCGTCTATGTCTGTGTTTAATAAACATAGTCGTTGTTTTCTACTGAAGCCTGCTGATTGTGTTCTCACGCCATACACTCACTACAGGCGAAACCGATGAAATTCCGTAACAATATAAAGTGAAACAAAAAAATTTCGATTTTAGTGATCACTAATGATACATCTAGACGTCGTGAGATGTCATATCAAATTAAAAATTTTGAATTCCACCCAGTTATTGGGGCTGGCAAATTCTATCTTGGGTTTCATTAAAAAACATATAAAATCATTCTTTACTTCGATTTGATTGCTTTATTTTAAATTTTTCTAGTCTTGATTTCTCTAACATTTATTATGTCACATGCATAACAGCGTGTAGGTATTTCTAATTATAATTCAATAAAAATAATTTTAAAAATGTTATTTAACAATATATTGATGCATATGCCACATTTTCTATTGATACTTAAAAAAGTTATCATTTAAGTTCAAGTGAATTTTTAATAGTTTTAGATTGATAAAATCGAAATCCAAATTTCTGAGCAAGATTTCAAAAGACAAACAAATTGTTGATATAGATAAAATCAGTCAGAGCTTGCATTTCTTTATTTATATTAAGCAACCCATCTATCGAATTCCAATTTTTTTTTTCATTATTCTGGTGGAAAAAGAGGGTATCTAAACAATAGTTTCTAGATATTATCATCAAGAATACTTTAAAGTGAGATGAATATCGCTTCACATAAAACAAGAGAAAACGGATAAACAATTTCGTGTATTTCAAATTTTTTACTTTCAGTAAACTTTTATTTTTGAATAAAATATATATAGCGTATTCTTCTTATCTTGTGTGAGTAGCAGAATTTAAATGGATCTGAGTTCAAAAAGGTGGTATCCGTTCTTATAAAATTATATAGTTTTTTTCTTTCTTTCTTTCTTTCTTTCTTTTGCTCAAAACTTCTGAATTTACTCTACAAATTTAGGCAGATATTATCCTAATAGATTGACATTACATTAGATTCGTTATATAGAGAAAAATGTATACATATTATAACTATTTGTTGTTAATTATTCAAACTGTTAACCAATTTATGTTCAAAAATATAGATAAAAAGAATTTTCGTTATTTTGTATTTATTTATTCAGTTATTTTATGAAAATTAGATAAATCATTAAAAACAATGAATGTATTTTATTTTTTATTTTGAAACATCAGGATTAATTTATTCCTTGCCATTGATTTTTTTTTTTCAATTTTCTTCTTACTTTTTTTTTTTCTCTTCCTACGAGGTTTTCTGTAAAAGTTAGAAACAATCAGTGAAGAAAAAAATGGTTTTTCAGTACTAGATTCATTCAGTATTTCAGTATTGACTATGCATCTTCATAGAAAGATTGTTAGATGTAAATTATGAATGCTGATATCATATCTTACAAAGAGCTCTTCAATAGATGATAGCCTTTAGGGTATTTTCTGTTATAAAGATTTTCATTCATCAACGTGGATGGATGGATGCACATGAAATTAATTAGTTACCAATTTCTCAAAAATCAGACAAAGAATCCTTTTGTGTGATTTCATTAAATATATATTACAGAATATCTAGTGTTTGGCAGTCTATATACGAATTTGTTATTCTTTCATCGTAATTATCTAGTAGCAGTAGATTACTATAACTCAAAGATCTTATCTTCATCTAATGATTTAGAAGTTTTATTTGATAGTTATTTATTTATTCTCGATATATGTTTATTAATATTAATTTATTTATTAATATATAGTCATTAAAAATTATTAATATTGACATATTGTGTGTGTAATTACCGGTAATTATACATAGTCACTAGTTTATCACATTTATCATAACATATATACCAAAACTAATAATTTATTAATATAATGAAATTAATACTTGACGTCCTCCATTAATAGAATATCCATGACCTTTCAAAGAAGAAAGGTTAAAAACTAAATATCTTTAATACATTCACTATCTATGGATAAAAAACAAATCCCAAACTAAAAAGAACTGTTTGAAATAGCAAAATACACTACAGAAATGATCTGCAATTTAGAAGATCAGTTCTTACATTTCATAATTTATTACTTTTTCTTTCTCTTTGTGAAAAAAAATAAAGAACTTTATTCTGACTTTGTTCATGAGTGCTGTCTCGGCCCTTTCACGTTTTGGTGATGTTGATCTTCCTAGAAAGAAACTCTTTGACAGAATCCTTTGTTGGGTGGCTTTTATGAAAAGAAAAGGAAGTCATCGGAATTCTTGGAGCGAAAGCAAAATACCCTCGAAACAAGTGGAAGATCATGATTTAAACATGAGGGTGGTCTGCCTCGCTATCTCTTACCAAGGATATTGGCTTAGGTAATCGGAACGACCCGGTCTTAAGTATAGTAGTTCGAGTACCATTACGAATTCCATGCCATGCGAATACGACTACAGATACTAAATCTAACGACCATCATTTCAACTTTGATCTTAGTTTGCTTGTAGATAATCACAAATTGTAGAAAAATATTCTTGAATTACATTTAGATAAATATATATATATATATATATATTATCATGTGAGAACACGTGATGTTTTGGTTTGGGTTTTTTGAAGCATCAAAATACGCGAGCAGAAAATAAAAGGCATGGGTCTTAAGAAGATACCGCCCGAAGAAGCACTAAGAAGAAAACGGGAATCAACGCGAAACAGCGAGACGATGTATTGAAAGGTATAATATGATTTTTTAGATTTTTTTAAAACTTACGTTTCAAGTTGGATATATCAAAGGTATTTCCTCTTGAAGATATTGTATCTCTCGAATTAACTTCTGGCCAGGCTAAAACTTATGCCTTTCTGTGAGTACAAGAAAATGTACATATTTAAAAAAAGGCATCGTGATAAAAATGGATGTCCTAGAATTGAATTGTATAAATCAATACAATATTGCTTGCCATGACAGAAAATAATTCGCATTCAATACAATTGTGTAGGTAAAGACATAAACTGTAAAGTCCGAAGCATAATTAGAAATGACCTGAAGGAATTGGAATTTCAATCATACTTATAATTTATTGTAATTTTTAATGAATATTTAGGGGTTGTTTTTTTTTCCTTTTATTCCTTGTAATTATAACTTTGTTTACGACGGTTCACTCTTTTCATTATCTTCATAACCAGATTATTTTATCAAAAAATAATGTTTTATTTTTTAATAATTATTAAAAGCAACTAGCAGTACCCGCACAGCGTTGCTCATGCCATAGCATCCGAGAGGAAAAATTAGCTTTAAACTTAATGTCGGGTCTACACTCGGACAGTTATAAAACGGCCTGTTGGTCCCGACGAGACAACAACATGCCACTGTATTGTATTTTTTTTCTTACTGCACATGTGTTTGCAGAATTTTTTTTTTTTACCTGAAAAAATTAATCACTTTTTATACATTTATTCCAAAATTTTTTGCTTTTTGTTCTTTCTGATGCGAGTGTGTGTGCGTGGGCATGTGTGTTTCATTTTATTTGCCATTTTTTTCTATAATTTTCCAAATTGAGCTATGTTGACCTTTTTTTTATTTTACCATGTTTCTTTGTGTAATTATTCATCATTTTAATACAATGCGCAGTGAAAAAGAACAATTCAGGGGCGCCAAAACTGTAATTTATAGCCAAGTATGGAATGCCTAAACCTATCTTATGAAATTGTGGCAAACATAAATCAGTCCCTTTCTGCCATGTGCCGCCTACTGGCCGAGTGTAACCTGGTATAAATCTAGCCTCCACCCGATATCACATGGGCATGTCAAGCAACATCAAACAAACATAAAAAAATATATTTAGATATCATCAAAAACATACTTATATCATATTTATATATCATATTTACAAAACATTTTTTTATACATTCAGAAATACTTAGACATTTTAAAATTTAAAAATATACAAACAAGTCATTGTACCTACTGTTCCATACTTATTTATCAACTCTGGATAATCTGATATGAAAATAAAATTCAGCTTGCTTTATAATATTTCTTTGTATAAACTATATTGGCTGTTTTTCTCCTGGTACCAAGACAAAAAGATTTTGTTTGGATATAACTCTAGAAAGTTCCATATAAAGTTGTCCAGGTTGAACCAGGTTGGCAATTTTTCGGTAGCGCTTTGTTTGGGGTTACATTGCAACCATTTATTTACTACTGTTTGTCTACCTTATTTCCATCTTTCCGGTTCATTTCTCCCGATTTTTTTTCTGTGCATATTCCTTCTACTTACTTTCTTTATTTTCGATTAAGCTTTTATTGCGTGCATTCCAATTTACAGCATTTATTGATTTTTTTTCTATATTTCTGTTAATATGCTGCAGCATTCATCGGAACTTTACGATTGGAAACGCTATTGCTGCAGTTCGCGCCACATTCACCCATTTCGCTAAAATTTGGTGATAAACTTTTTTTTTTTGATGAAAATGATTGTATATCGCAGTTTTTCTTTGAGACAGTACTTTTAACTTGCTCTGGTGCAGGAGAATTAGTTTTAATATCAAAGATTTCTCTCATTCCAATAGATTTACAGTTTTCCTTTAAATGTGTTCAGTTATGTTTCACCATGACAATTAATGGATAAACGTTCATGGATAAACATTTATCCATTAATTGTTTCACCATGACATGGATAAACGTTTCTCCCTGCTGAAATTGACTTAAGCAAAGAATGTTTCTCTCATGGACGATGGAACAACTTTGATATACAATCAGTTTCACCAACAAAAAAAAATAGTTTATCGCCAAATTCTAGCGAAATGGGCGATTGTGGCGCGAACGGAGCAATAGCATCTCCAATCGTATGGTTCCGATGAACCAAAAAAAAAAAAAAAAATGGTGATTTCCAAAAAAAATTGTGGCAATGTAACCCCAAACAAAACGCCACCGAAAAATTGCCAACCTCGTAAGGCTCCAAATGACTGTATATCAAAGTTTAGTCAATAGCAGCATCAACTTTTATGCTTAATTTGTGTGGAGGAAAACATGATGGATTAAGAGAATTTAAAAATTCAATTGGATAATGAACAACTTCTCCACTATCCACAACTGTGTCCATTGAATAATAAACTTGGTCTGGGATATCGAGTAAAGATGATGCTCATTAATAAGAAGTGAATGTAATGGTTCAGGCGGGGGGAGGATTTCTTGTAATTTAATTTTCGCTTGTAAACAGCACATGCCTTTTGATTCATCTTTCCATTTTAAAGCTCAACAATATGGTTAGACTGTAGACATTATCCCTATTGAAACCGAAGCGCCATTTCTGTAATCCACATATGGATCGTAATTCAGGACTGAGTACTTCTTTTCGGACTAAATATCAGGAACTTTTATTCTTTCACTCCTTCTCCTCTGTCTCAAATTTAAATGTCTTTCTCTGTCAGCAGATAGAGAACGATTTCACTCATTCACTTCACTTCACTCACTTCAAGAAGATCACTTCACTCCTCATGAGATTCATTCTGTCTCTGCAATTCATTTGCAGTGCGATTTAAAAAGAGACAGTTACTTCACTCTAAAGAAGACTCTCCTTCCCTAAGTGTGAACATTCTTTCTCTGATATTCGCTAACTGAACATTCTTTCCTCTAAATTTTCATTATCGCGCAACAAACGAAGCGTTTTAGCATTTAATATGCTCTGGCAAAGGCTGTATTTTTTTTTCTTGGAGCATAATGAGTTTTGAATCGCTGTTTAAAACCAGACGTAAACAAAGAAATGTATCGTATATGCATACCATAGCTCTTGCTATTTGCGCATGCGCAATTTGAAGTTTTCTCACATGCGCTAATCGCAGTGAAAAAATAATTAAAATCGCAATTATAAAACTTCTTTTTTAATTTTGATATGGTTTCAATATACTAAAACCTCTCCTAATAAATGCCTTACAAAATGGTACAAATATGTCCAATATCAGTTAAATATTTTTCGAGTTCAAACATACAGATGCTTTCAGGAGACTTCATTTTATACCATGCATAGATTATCTTCATATTCTTAAACGTAGATACACTTCTTAATTCATTATTTTAATTATTATAGAATATTTAAATAGTTTTTCTCATGTTCACTACTAGATGATGCTTCGCAGTGAACATTAAGAAACTTTAAAAAGAATCTGAAAATATTAAAATGCTGTATGGTCATCAAGAACATTGTCGGACAAATGTGTAGATTTTAAGCACATTAGAAAATGAGTAAACAAAATAGACTACAAAATTCCATATATGAAGGAAATAAAACGAAATTGTGCTTACTGAAAGCTTCACTCTGAACCGATCTTCGATTTCAGACAGTCGAGTGCAAAAAAGAAATAGAGAACGGGTTATAGAGAAATATAGGTTTATACGAAATAAGATTGTGTTGAATAGATGCATTTTTCCAAATATTTGTCATTATTAATATATCTTAAATTGCGTGTCATGAGGAGCGAAATGAGCTATATATCTTCCAACTTTAATTTATCAAAGTAGACTCGTCTGACATCACGCAATTCTTACATGACTGCCGCCAGCTCATTAAAGACAGACTATTAAACCAACTCATTAAAGACAGACTAGAATACGAGCTTGAAAAATTTCTGATTGAATTTTAGCGAAATCAATTCTCTTGATTTCAAAAGTATTGACAAACATAATTATGCATGATATCTAACTGCCAGTTATCTTGCGCTGATCCGTGACGTCATTTCTTATCAAAAGATACATAATTCATTCCATAATTAAATCTTTATTGCCCGCTTTGTGAATAACATGCAAGCATAAAATACCTGCTTTAACTAAAGACGTGATCCTTATAAATATTGCAATTATCGAATTGCTAATCCAGAGTTTTGTGAATTCGATAATTATGACAATCTTACTATTTTCACAGAAAATTTTTTAAAGAGTAAATCAAAACAAAATTTTTATAATGCTCCTACTACTCATCATACAAATACGTTTGTTTGAGCATTCATAAACTAACCCCTTCGCATACAATGACGTGTCTGACACGAGCTTCGAGTTACTGAATTTTTAGTTTTAAGTCTACAGTTAAACGAAAGAATTAAGTGTTGAAAAATGCAAAAGTCACTCAGAAATGCATCAATATTTGAAAAACATCTTATGTTATTATAAGAATAAAAATAACAATAAATGCCCAAAATAGGACGTGTCATCTAATTAGGAAGTTACGTAAATTCGTATGTCAAGGGGTTAAATCGCTTTGTTTGCTCAGGAACGGAAGTGATCCATTTTAAAGTTGAAAAACATTAATACAAACTTTTTAATTAAAAATTGTTTTTATTTCATTATAGAACTTTCAGAAGCTGGGCTGTCCTTGGAATTATTGTTGTTGTGCTCGCCGGAGCTTGCAAAATTGTGGTTCGAAATACCGATTGGTAAGAATTATTTATCGAAGTATTTACATCATTACAATGCATGCGTTGTATATTTAAAATTTTAAAAACTGTTCCTAAAGATCACTAACATTTCAAATTGTTTACAGTGCAACGTGATTAATTCAAAGCCAATGAAACTAAAAATAAATCTTCAATTAATCCTCGGATTTTAATTAAGAAAAATTGGGTACATCTAGTTATAAAATAAATGTAAATTTTTAAACCAAAAAATGAATGAAAAATATGTTTTACCAATCTTCATGATTTGGACATTTTCATCGTCTATAAAAATGGTGAAGATAATGGTAATGAAAAATTTAGATAATTTAAAAAATAGAGTTTAAACAAATATGTAAGTAGTTATAATAAAAAATTATTTTAAATGAAACAATAATAATATAAAACTTTAAAATAAATAGCACAATTCAAAATAAAAGTGTTTAAAGCTTGCCCCCTGCTCGCTTATGCTAGCCAACCCCGAGGAACTGCTAAGGTAGTTCCTCTCGGATCGCTTCGCGATCAAAGTTCGCTTCGCTCGCTCGCCATCTACTAAACCACTTTAGTCTAGCAACAGTATATTCAGATTCGATTTATTCCAAAATATGATAAAACAATGAAATAAATAAAAATTGTAAAGCAAAAAGTACACCACAAAAATCACCTGCATCAAAGTTCTTTATAAATCCAAATAACCTTTTATTTCAATAACTATATACATCTACCAAAGAAACAAATTTTTTAAAAAATTGTGCTTTTCTCACAATTGTTCAAATTTGGAAGCTACACTACAGAAACAGAATAAAAATTTGATATTTACAAAAAAAAAAAATGTTTGAAAACAGCTATATTCAAATTTAGTCCATTCCATCTCCATGAAAACCATCCTGATTTTTGTAGCAGGATATCTTTCAATTATACGATACATTTGCAGATAACAATCGATGAACGGATTGATTGTTCTCAACATAGAATCCAATCTTTCCATCACAGAGAGCAAATATCCTTCATTTTTCTCTATGTGTTTTCCAGTGACTTCACTGGTATCAAACACATACAACTGACCATAACCTGGTTAGTTATGACCACCGTATAAAGAAGAAACCATGTGGTATATATGAACATGAATCCTATAGCAATATGACCCTGTTCCAGGAGGAGATTTAATTTGAGGTCCTATGGAAGCAAAAGCTAAAGCAGAATTATATTCTCTTATATGCTTCCGATAGTTTCTTCCTTCGATTGAATCACTGATCAGCAAGTCTTTCAATATTTCCAGTAAATTCAACAGATGTTTCAAAACGATTTTTTTATATTTTTTATCATGACAGCATTTCGTGTATTTGCCACTTGATTTACTTCTTTTTTCCAGTAACGTGCCTGGCAAAAAGAACAGAATCCTGACATAGTCCCACAAATGCTCTTGTAGTTCGGAAACTTCTCTCTGTATATACACATAAATGTTTAACCCTATCTCGTTCATTAGGACCCGATCTTCTTATGAACGATTCTTGAATATTTCCATTCGACCTGTCTTCTCTTTTTCGAAAATTTCGTTTTAAAATCGATGCGGCACGACTTAAACTTATCGTATAAAATTTTATTCATTTTTTACCATTAATTTTTTGTTTAAAATTTTTTCAAACCGATGCAAAAATAGCGTTCGCTTGAAATCTTATCAAACCGCGTGTTGATGTTCCCGGGAGAAGTCGAAGGGTTGCCAAGCGCCGATTAACAAATTCGGCCTGATTTTGCGTCCTTATAAGAGTTTATATATATAGATTTTTAGATTGAATACACTGCATAACAGCAATATTTTTGAATGAATTAAGGGTTTTAAAAAGCTAATTTTAATTTAGGATATAATGCTCATATATATTTCTTAACAAAAACAAATCAGAAATGAAAACATTTTTTTTTTTTACCGAATTAACCGAAATAACTCCTAATTTTTTTTAGTAATTACTGTATATTATTTAGTATATATTTAGTATAGATATTTAATAATACGTTAATAGAAAATTTACAAAACTATAAAAAAAAACTTGAATTCGGATTTAAAATGTTGGAATCAAACAGCTTCCATTCAAAAATTTTAAAAAATGGAAATTAGAAAATATTCTGAAAAAATAGTGAGAATTTTGGAAATACAAATTAAGAAATACAATCTGGGTTCAATTTTTCCATTATTATCTCCATCATTTGGAACAAGCAAAACACAATAATTATAAATGACAAACTCAACCAAAAATTGTTCGACTATTCTTTCATTATGTTATCACGCAAAGGCCGAAACCTTACGTGCTTTGCAGCAATAACAGAAACGCATGAGAAATTTGCGGATTCCTTTTACCCACTTCCAAGCAGAAACAATGGTTGGAGAAACTTAATGAAATTTTCTAACAAATTCAGTTAATGATCTACAATAATTGTAGGAAAGAAAATAATTTCCCGTTTCAAATTTTACGAAACAGAAACTGAATGTATGTACATCAGCATTAACTTTTCCGTAAAATCACAATCAATAACCAGCGAAAACGTTTTCGCATACTCTAATAAAGTGTTATCTCTCTCTCTAAGCTAGTAAATTGTGGCCCTTGGGCAAGGCCAGAAAGCACGAGTGCTCATTCTTTTTAAATTTATTTGCAGACTTCTACATAATCTGCAATTCCAGTTGTGAGTTTTGTAGTACAACAATTTGATCATTAACTGCATGCAAACTAGCAAACAATTATTAATAATGATCGATCTTTGGCGTGAATCTGGAGTTTGTGCTGACTATTAATCTCTGGCATAAGGTTAATACACAAATACCAGTAAATAGAATATATATTTTGTATACTTTTTTTTCCACCGAATGAAATCAAAATTTGACACGTAATCATATTATAGTCACAAGATTACTTAGCGAATTTCTTTTGTTTAAGTCATTGTTTGTCTGATTTAATGCTTTTACATTAATTAGAAAAATCTCTGTACATTAGAAAATTATCTGCAAAAGTAAACATATAACTACAAAACGCAAAAGATTAGAGGAATAAAAGTCGGTACTTAGGTTTAACATCTTAACTTCTAAAGTCAAGATCTGTATCAAATTTTAAATGAAATCGGTCTCTATTTGATCATCTGGGGATTATTAATACATTTGCATTGCAATTCAAAAACGCAACCATATAATTGAATGACATGTAATATGTAAACTTTTTACTAAATTTGTAATTTTTGTCAAATTTTGACTTCAATCGATTTGAAAAAAAAATGTCTAAAATGCACACTTGGTTTTCTTCAATACACTACGAAGCAGAAAACGCTCATTTGCTAGGCCCATAAAAAAAATTTTTTTAATCTGAATATTCTTAGAGCACACAACTTTGCCAATTTGCATGTGGGGATACGCTGGATAACGCTTTCATTAGGCAGAATGCGAGAAAATTTCGGGGAAGTTATTCCCACTAATAAAAATCTTCAAAGATGAGCATTTTAATCTTTGTGACGACAAAATTATTTTTATTAATGAATAACACTTAACGAAGGGAGATAATTGAGATAAGATATTTCTATGGATTAACAACGAATCACACTAGTCAGATAGTAAGATCTTGGCTATAGAAATTCCATTTCACCAAAGATATGTTTCATAAATGCCTGTATGGCGCGTTGAATCTGCTACTGAAAACCAAACATTCTCCTTGCTGCAGTGGCAAAGAAATGTTGGCAAAAAGTCATCACTCAAGTGTCGCCCGCTTCATCTGATTGCAAATCAGTATTAAGTTGTCCTTTCGTGAAAGGTTTTATGTCTTAAGGCTTCAAATCAGGGCTTGTATCTTGTTTTTATCTCATTCTTGGGGCATATATATAGTAGCATCTTAAACATGAAATCTACATAGGATTCCGTTATTCAATAATATTTCTGTTACTTAGGCAAAATGAATATACCCTGTACAGATCCTCTCTCTCAGTGAACCAGAGAAACGGCAAACTATTCAATAATATGGGTCGAGTGCTGGAGTCCCTCAATCGGCAAGAAGAGGCGCTTAGCCACTACGAAAGTGCCAGAAGGTACGGGGAATAATATAAATGTTCTTTGCAAATGTTTTATTTGGTTTGTTTTTGTTGCCATTTTCTATTTTGGTACATTTTATGTCAAGCACGAGATATCATATAGATTTATATTGCAGGTTTGAATTCAGTGTCGAATTTCGTGGAATATATAGAGAGCAGTAAAGAACAATAAAAGATAATGTTAATAAAAATTTAAAAAATTAAGAAATTCTCATATTAGTTATTATTAAATTTATTAGCATCAAAATAATAGCTTTACTATTTTTAATAATTATGACAATCGTCCTACTTATTACATGTAAAGATCAATATATGAATGAACATTCTAAGATATCTTATTGTCAAAAATTGATTATTTTTTCTATGTATTTAGCTATCATTTTTCTTTTTAGCTGCTTCCCAAACAAATATTCAATACTTTTAATGAAAATATCAGTAACAGATATTAAGTTTTAAACTATTTAATTACTTGAATTTCAGAAAATAAATTCTAAATAATCGAAGAAAGATAATAATTAAAATGTTCCACTAGTGGATGCCTTAAAATTGCAATTTAATTTTAATTCTTATGATTTTCCTCGCAAATTTATTAATTCGCCACACTTTTTACATTGTTTTGTCATTAAGTAAAGAAACAATCAATTTAATAGTAATTTTTACGCAGAAAAAGCCTGGCTGCCGGACATTTTAGCAGAGCAGAAGACCAAAGATTTTTTTTCTTTTTTAATGACAACATTTTACAACTTCCTACACTTACAACATAGGAAATGGAATTTTTTAGATGATATATTTGGAATAATTTTTGGGGAAAGGATTATATTTTGATGCATGTTTCAGAAAACTTTGACAATGTAAAATATCAATCTAATTTTCTCCATCTTAAATGTCTTTATAAAAACTAATTCCAACAAACAAAAAATAATTCATGATTGCATTCTTAGTCAATAAATTTTATATCAAATTAATTTTTCTTCAATAATAACAATAATATTCTTCAATTTAATAGACGATATTTATGTTAATGTAAGAAATGCGAAACAAAATTGGATATATACATTCATTTTTTAAGAATTTCTGTATTAAATTTCAGATTCATTACTGACAATTGTATCTAAGCGTACTCTCTCAAATCGAACGAATTGCAATCCAAAGGACAATACTTGAAGGAATTGTGAAAGATGTATCGAAATTGTTTTCTATAAAATTTTGCCTTAGCATGATTCTTTTTTTTTTCTCTCTCAAACAGTTTTCTGTCCTTTTCTATGGAGTATATTTTGTAGTACTTTATTGCGATCACTTTATCTTAACATATAAAAATCTCGTGTCACGGTGTTTTTGTTCGTACTCCTCTAAAACGGCTCGACCGATTTTTATGAAATTTTTTATGTGTTTTTGGTAGGTATGAGAATAGGTCATAAAGTATATTTCATAACGCTAGGTAATTAGGGTGTCCTTATCCACGTTCAATGTACGCTGACGAGATCAACGCTTGCTTGAAATAATTGCCACTGTGGCGTAATGTTGAAAAAGTCCTGGTAAAAATAAACATGCGCGTCCAAATTCTACAAGATCCATCTGCTGACACATTCTCGGACCAATTGTTAGATATAGGCGATGGAAAAGTTACTGTCTATAAAAATAATGGATGCATAAAATTGCCCACTAATTTCTGCACTGTCGTTGATTCGCAAAATGCTCTCATTGACCGCATATTTCCCTATGTACGCACACAATGCATAAATCATGCATGGCTGGCAGAAAAAGCCATTTTGGCAGCAAAAAATATGGACGTCGACAATTTAAACTTCAAGATACAGCAGTCGTTGCCAGGCGATTTGGTATCATACAAATCGATCGATACAGTTTGCGATGCTAACGAAGCTGTACATTTTCCAACAGAGTTTTTGAACTCACTGGATTTGCCAGGCATGTCACCACACCTTCTATGACTGAAAGCTGGATCTCCGATTATTTTACTTCGGAATTTGAACCCACCACAGCTGTGCAATGGCACACGATTGGTCATTAAAAAATTGATGAAAAACGTTATCAAAGCCACCATTTTGAATGGCAAATTCTGAGCCGAAAATGTTTTGCTGCCGCGAATTCCAATGATTTTTACAGACGTGCCAATTGAATTCAAACGCGTTCAATTTCCTATTAGACTGGCATTCGCAATAACAATCAATAAGTCGCAAGGCCAAACGATGTCTGTTTGCGGCTTAGATTTGGGCACACTGTGTTTTTTACACGGATAATTATACGTGGAATGTTCTCGCGTGGGCAAACCATCGAGCTTATTTGTGTTGGCTAAAGAGGGACTTACAAAAAATATCGTACACTGAATTGCTCTTCGAAATGAATATTGATTTTCTTTATTTCATTTTTATACTTTAGGATAAAAAAATATATTACTTTTTTCACTTTATGTTTAACTTTTCAGAGATCAAACAATATATATGTTCGTTACGTTAATGAAATATATTCTATTGAGAAAATGAATGATTGGTGCTTTTTTTTTATCGGCAATCATTGTCTACAGCGCTCCATTCCTCTTTCTGTCATAGATCCCATCCCCACGTACTTATTGGGTTGTTCGGAAAGTAATTTCGTTTTTTTTTTTTTTGTCTGTTTTTTTTTCGTGGAAATGAAAGACAGTTTTCGTATAATAAACAAATATTTTATTAAATTATATATTGGCGTTCTGGTCCAACACCTTTTGCCATCTTTCTGGTAGTAGCATAATTCCACGCTCATAAAATTTATGGTCTTTGCTGCCAAAAAACTGATCGAGGTAGTTTTTGACCTCCTCATTTGAGGTGAAGGTTTTACCGTCTAAAAAATTTAGCAAACCAGTTCTGGCACTGGCGCACTGTCAACACACCTTCTCCATACACATCGGTCATTTTCTTTCTGGCTTGAACAGCATTTTTACCCTTTCTGTAGTAAAACAGTAAAATATGTCGAAAATGCTGCTTATCGCTCTCCATATTTAAAAGGGCACCAACCAAAAACTACTGCGTAGAATTAATTGGAATTTTTCACACACAAGCCTTACTATATGAGCTCTCAATGCATATAAAAATTATACTGCTTAAATGTGAAGTTGGGTGCAAAAAAATACAATTAAATCCTCTGTCGGGAAAAAACGAAATTACTTTCTGAGCAACCCAATACAATACATTCGTTATTTTTTAATTAACAACAAAAATATTCACTAGAAATAATTTAAATGGCAGAACAACGTTTGCCGGGTCAGCTAGTATTCTTAGATTTATGTTTAAAATTAAATTTCTATAAATTATTAGCAGATCTAGTTATGTAAATAATTGATTTTTTTATCTTTACTAATTTAATTATTTTACATTATATCAACTAGTATCCATACACATTTCATACAGTTTCAAAGTTGTTTGAATTCTTTCAGACGATTTATATATTTGCTTATACCAAATAATTTATTTCCGCTATTTCAGACTTTATTTATACTTTGTTTGTTTTATGAAAGTTTAGACTCTTAATGGTGCTCTTCGGAATTCTGATTATAACACTAGAAAATTATTTCTATCTTTAAGTTTAGGAAAGCTTCGGTGTGCTAGTTACATCTTATTAAGCTTAAGAATATAAACTTTTTTCTTCATTTTAAGATAATTTTGTTCAGCATTTGTTAAAATTAAGTAAAAAAAAGAAAATGATGTTTATTTTTTATATAAATTAGTTTATGATTATAAATTCGAAATTGAAGTGTAAGAAATTTTGTCTACCTTTTCAATCATGTTTTTTTTGTCTTTGAGTTTGTTTTTATAAATATTTTGTAACATAATGAACTACTTTTTTATAGAATAGAACCAAATGACATCAGAAGTTATCTAAACATTGGTCGAGTCCTCACTTATTTACATCGATACAAAGAAGCTGAAGATATTTACAGAAGGGTAAATTTTTTCTTCACAAAAATGTTGTTTCATTTTCTTTTCTGAAAATAATCCAGCTACAACGTTATTCATAATTAAATTAAAAAATATCGTCTTAAGTTTTATCTCTTTATTTTCCTCCAAACAAATTTCTTTAAAGTCTTGATTTTGAAAATTTCAATGATTTAATTCTTAATTAATATTTATCAAATTTATAATTAATATTTCTCGAACTTACCTTTAATTTATTATTATTTTATTATCAATAAATGATTTTGGCATTTTCTGTAATAAATTTCAGGAGTTCGTTTCATTATTTCATAATAATGTACTTTAATATAATTTAACATTGAATTTTTCCCTTTACAATTTATTTAATCTCTTTTTGTCCTTCTCTATCAAAGACGTAATGTTACAATAAATATATTTCATTCCTCAGTTATAATTCAAAAAATTTGACAATACATTATATCGAAATATTTTTATAATTAAATACTATGATGTAGGGTTAAGATAATAATTTTGCGGCAATAATTCAAAGCCTTTAAGTGATTAGTTTAGAAATTTCATTATACATTTGAGTGTTAGTAAAATTAAATAAAAGAAGTAGGGACAGCATTTTAAGTAACTAATTTTATTCCAACTCAAGTCCTTCGAAGAAATTGCTCCATTTGGTTTTTGGATAAACTAATAATTCCATGCTTTTCTTTTCTTGAAAATTTATTTTCTATTTTTTAATTGAAAAATTTCAACAACTTTCTTTTAAGCATAAGAAAGCAGAACAATCAAATATCTGAATGCCCATTAGAATTTTAACTATCTGCTCATAAAATATGAGACTTTAATTTATATCTAAGAGAGTTGATTGTAAAAGATTTTAACTTTAATTATACTTATTCATTGTAAATTAATAGAAGACCTTTTTTTCTAGGCGCAAACTTTATTGCCCATTTTGGAAATCCAGTCTCAGCAAGAGGTCCATGTTACGCAGAGCCATCTACAGCTGTTTCTCAATTTGGCCTCCCTCATTTCGCAGAACCACAGTCGACTAGAAGAAGCTGATGCTGTGAGATGAATTTGCGATATATTAATTTAATCTAAGAAAAGAATTCCCCATGATTCTCCCCTAAAATTAATTTCTAGAAATTTCTTATTATTAGAATTTATTTTGTTGATAACCTCTTTCTTATAATGACTTTTTTAGATATTTTTCGTTCAATTTCAACAAAAGAAATTCTCATCGTCATTTCATCTTCAAAGAATTCCCAAAAGATATTTTAAATTCCATCATTTAGCTATCAGTTGGTGTCAATTGGTTGTAACGTGATACTATTTAGGGCCATGTGATCTCCAAAATGCCTAAATGAAAAATGCTCTCTCCCTCAATATTAACTTGGTTTTAAACACCATGCAGAAAAATAGTGTTAATTTTGAAAGGATTAAGAAATATTATTCATGTTCTGAAATAAGCATGATTTATTTTATAGCTTATCGTTGAAAATGAAATTTATAAATTGATATTAATTAATATAATAAAATATATAGGAACATATATAACGGAATTCATCTAAAAATATATCCTGTTATATTTTACAAGAATACTGAGAAGAGCAATTATTTAGAAAATTAATGACATTATTTAATTAACAGCACGAAAGTAACTGTGCCTCACTAAAGCAATTAATATTTCCATTTCTCTCCAAAATAAATTCAAGTAACTTAAAAAGAGTTAAAATCACTCAATTCCTGAAAATAAAAAATAATTATAAACAAATAACAATAAATGAATTCATTCCATAAATGGAATTGTTTATAGATAAAAACGATCGTTTTCATTTAATAAATTAAAATTATTTGAATTTTTTTTTAAATTCTTCAGCAAAAAAAGTGTTTCATTATATTTTATCCAAAAAAATTCCGTAAACGATTATTATCTTTTAGTGTTGTTTCAGTAAAAAAAATCTATAAAGAAATAAAAATTCCATCAAGAATATATAAGCTTATTGCAAAGAAAAGAAATTATAAAATTCGGGATTTTTAGATATATCTAACTTCCATTTTTTTCAGACGATTTTATTGATCGGTCTAGAAAATAATTTCCGATTATGTTAGTTTCAAAAATTGGATGAAAAGCCTTGTCAGTAATTATCATTATTGAGGAAAATTAAGGCAAGGTTCAGTTTACATGTAAATGTATATGTAAATAAACAGTTAATTAATTATCTTGTGCAAGTTAATTTATTCATTTCAAACAATTTATTTATAAATTCCTAATGTGTACCTTAACTACGTATATTTTTTATCTTCTTATTATGCAGTTCAATAATTTAATTAAGCTAATTACTGATGTTTTTATTTTCTTAAATTTCAGTTCATTGCGCTTTGGGTGGTGTCATTAAAAGTATCAAATATTTCTTTGGCATTTTAATTGCTGGTTTTTTGAGTTTTTCAAAAATTGCGAGAAAACGAATAATTATTAATATATTTAGCTAAGAATATGGAATAAGAGCAGTTTATTTTGATAACATTCTCTTACATATGTTTCGAAGAAAAATAATTTATTTTTAAAGGAAATCTTTTGCTTAAAAATGCTTTAAATGTTGCTAAATCTTGCAAATTTTTAATTTCAGTTCTGAAGTATTAACTTTATTCAATAAAATTATTACTTTCCAAAAAATTGTTAAAAGATTATTATTACCATTATTTCTAGCTTTACAAAGAAGCACTTGTACTTCGGTCTGATTTTATCAAAGCTTATTTGAACAGAGGTGATGTTCTACTCAAACTGAACAAGTAAGAATCAAAACTTTAGTACTAATCTTTCATTTTGCTTGAATTTTTTTAAAAAAATATTGCTAAGCATTTTTTAATTACAGCTCTAATTTTGGAATCCAAAATTCTTTTTAAAATAACGTACTTAGAATTCTTCTCATGCTACATTTTTAACTTCTTTTAATATTCCTGAAATCGTGTCTATTTTTTTGTAGGAGTAAAGAAGCTGAAGCTCTGTATCACAGGGCTCTGGAATATGACGACACGAATCCCGACTTATATTTCAATGTGAGTCTCTCTTAACCCTATCGAAATTCTAGTATTTAAAATATTTTATAGCTTTATTTCATTATTTAAAAAAGTCTAACAAATATCTTTTTTCTTAAGTTTCCCATTCTGTTTTCATTTGAATAAAAGAATAAATTCCAAAAGTAAAAAGAAAATATTCAGTAAACAAATAAAAAAAAAAGATATTTCCTTCTTAAAATATCAATTATTTAAATGATTAATTAAAAAAGTTAATTAATTTTCTTTAATAAAGTGATAAAGAATCTTCTATTAAGATGAATTATGAGGCATGATTTCTAGAGGCTGATTTTCCTTTGTTATAAAATTTGCATTGCCTTTTCAAAACCTACCCAAAAGTATACTTTCATTCTTCTTTTTCATACGAAGGAATTATTTACATAATATGCAATTGAATTTTATGCATTAATTGTTTTCATATGTCAGCAAAAATCATGGTAAAAAGTCCCGGCAATTGCAAATAGATTGCACAAATGCGGCAATATCTAAAAGCCAAAGATTTCATGCAACTTATTCCTGGGAAAAAAAGTTTGAAAATTAAAGTTCATAAAAGCAGTAAGAAAAAGGAAATAAAAAAGAAAAAAGGAAAGGGCCGTACTCATTTTTTTAATCTTTATTATTATTTTTTTTTTCTTCCTGCTTTTATATATTATAAACTTCAAGCTTTTTCATCTAGGAAAAACGTTTTAAAATAAATAGTGATTATGAAAATAGTATTGTCTAAAGTAATTATGAATAGCGTAGTATAATAAAATATCTTCTCTGTTAATCAATGAGAAACTTATATTAAAATGTGGAAAATTACACTTCCATTTGATGTTTGAATTATTTCAACACAAATTAAGTTGTTCCTTATTTTGCTTCACTTCAATTTGACCCGATTTTGTCTATCCAGCATTACAATTATTAAACAATAAAACTTTAAATTTGACGAGAAATATACTATCCTGTTCTTAAGAGCTTATCATAATAAAATTTAAATAAACAGTGGTACATTATCCAACGAGGAAGAAACGAAAATAAAATTTGCATTCTTTTTATTTCCCTCCCCCAAGCTTTTTATAGTATATTCTAAAACATTACCTTTTTTCTGATAATTTTAACTAACGGATAGAAAAGTTATTTCTTAGAAAATTTGGTAAAATCTTTCTTTAAAATCAACTATTTTAACAAAGACTTAAACTATTTCCTTTACCTTTTATTTAAATGAAATCTTTGCAATTTTCCTTTTCTTTTTTTAAAAGGCAGTTTTTGTTCGAAAATTTTGTCCTATTTTCTGATTGGGAAATTGTTAGGACGTGAGAATATTCATGGACTGAAGATAAATTTAAAAAAAAGCAATTTAATTTAAAATTTAGCAATTTTTAATTGAATACTTTGTTTCAGTATGATTTGTAGATCAATTTTAATTTAAAAATTATTTAGAAAAAGGAAACAAAAAAAACAGTGTGAAATTTACACACCCAATTAGATTTTCATCTGTAGTATTTTAATTTGAGATTCTCAGTTTAAACAGCGTTGTTCTAAAGTATTATTAAGTTAAAATATTCGAAAATTTATCGAGAAATAAACAGTTGAAAAATTAAGAAAAAGTTTTAAAAGAATAAAAGATAGATTAATTGAATAAATTTTATTTAACTCATTTTTTATGCTCCTTTAAAATCTATACTGTAAGTTAAATAAATTTAGTGATAATAATTAAAAACGATTGATTTATCTTTATTTTTTAGTTAGGTGTCGTTCTAATGGATCAAGGCAGAAATTCAGAAGCTATTGAATCATTCAACAAAGCTCTAAATGTGGAACCCGATCACGAGGTAGGAGATAGCGTCATTCCTTCATAACTGTTTTTTCTGGTAAAAGTATTATTCATAATTCAAGTTTTGATTTGAAACTTCTATTTTCTTACAGAAATCTTTAGAGTTTTCGGCGCTTTTGATGCACAGTTCCAATGTTCCTAATCATAAAAACTTGGCGAAAATACGGTAAGTTAATTGTTCGCTTTTAGCCGAACGTTTTATTATGAAGTGAACAAATCTTTAGTTTAGTTTAGGTATATAAATATCCCGTTTAGAAGCAAAGCAACATTAGGACTATTTTAAAACTTTTAAACTATTGCCAGCTGACGAGGACGACACCTGAGCTTGCACTGCCGCAAATTCCACTATATGCCAGCAAGAGGATATTTGTTTCCGATGATTTTAACTTGCACCAAATCAGGATATTTGGTAGTTCTTCGGTGGAATCATATCACGAACTTGGATTACTTCAGTTCCTACCGCATCTTTGTGAAATCTTTGTTTCTACTAATAACAAAGATGAATACGCGTGTTGCGTTCTAGGCCAGGTCGTTTGAAATAGTGCTACCAAACTTGGTACATATATACTTCGGAGGGTGGGAATGTGTATCTGGAAGCTATTTTTTTTTTTTTTTTGAAATTTTACTACAATTTAATCAGTTCAAAATTGTTCGGAATTTCAATTTTTTTTTATTCTTATCACAATTTTGAAAATATTATAGTTTGAAAATAATTTTTATATCAAATTAAAATTCAAAAGCTGTCTTATCAATGATAAACAATTTGTTTAGTAAATTTTTTTTGTGTTTTTAATTCATTTTTAAAAATATTTTTAAGCATATTTTATAACATATATTTCGCTTTTGAATTGAAATTCAAGTCGTTTAATTGTTGCTGCTCATATTCACTCCTGGATTCTTTTTTCCCGTATTGTTGCTGATCAAGTTAGGATGATTTGGCCTATTTTTCTGTTTTGAGTAGGTTTAAGTCTAAGGTTTATTTTTAATTAAATTTTGTATTTTCTTGTATTTATTAATTTTGCCTAATTGAAAATAAAACATTAGCTGTAACGGTTATTATATCAAATGCCAGTGAGTTAATGTGTTAGCCAATAAATGGCGTGGTGGCTTTCCTATTGCACATACGTATTTAACGGCTGTGATCAATATCCTCATTTCGGGGGAATTGTTTCCGCAGTTCGTTGCATAATGGATTCGCAGGATGAAAGAGATATAAAAAGAACAAAGTCTCGAATATTGCATCATATTCCAGTGGTGTCAGCGAGATGAGGCAGGATGCGTAAACATTAAGCACAGGCAGGAGCCCAATGTGGCCAACAGTGACAAGGTTTCGGTTGAGGAGGAACTGATAAGGAGAAGCGCCGGATAACCACACGTGAAAATGCTTTTGCACTGTAGCAAAGAACTGCATCATATAATCCACAAAGTGTTTCGTTATGGCGAAGTTTGCGCACGGTGGGTGCCCAAGCATCTGGATCTGTCAGCAACCGAAGTGTTTCTACATTGAAGCCATCTACTCGCTGAAATCATGGTTTCAATGTCAATAGCGATTATTACTGCTCAATATAACCTGTAATGCATGTCATTAAACATAAATACACTGTTATTTCATTCACTTTTCATTTGGGTATACCTTATACAATTAAACTTTTATTTCAGAATCAAGCAATGGTGAGAATTTTTAAAGTACGTCCATATTTAAACACTGGTGTTCTTTCCGTTGATATGAAAATACTATATATGAAGACAAATACAGAAAATTAAATTAGGGAAATGCATAACACTATAGGCAGAATGGCGTATGGCCTCTAAAACAGTATACGTAATTGAAATTTAAAAATTGAATATCGTTGCAGCATGCATGAAACAATGAAACAATAAAACAATAATAATAAAAAACAATAAAACAATGAAAAGTATTAATATAGAATGATATTTAAAAAATTTATTAAAATTGGAGAAAAAAATTATACCAAAATGAAATTGGTAACACTGAAAAGCTTATTATTATTTTTTTTAATTTAAAAGTGATTGTGGAAATCTTTTTCGCGCCATTATATACTCCGAAATTATTGAAATTATTATTTAGATAGCTTTAAAAAATCTAATAAAATTTTTGAAAATCTTAAAAATTTGAGATTTTTATAATGAACACCTATTATTTAAGAGCCAAATTTGGCCAAAATTTGGGTTTTCTTGGTCCAATCATTTGTTTCCTAGAACGTTTTATATCATTATTGTTGACGCATGTTCGCAATTTACAAATAATATACCAGCCTATAAATATTTTCATTTTAAAGGCATCTACATTACTTCAATTGCACATTTTATTTCCATTCCGAGTAAATGACAAGTGTATATGTCTTCTTAAGAGAAGTATTGCTGGATTTTTTCTTCTTAAATCATTTTTAATAATAATGAATTTTCCACTTTCCTAGGCTTGAAAAGATACTCGACAGGGGAAAAGAAACAGAGAGAATCTACATCAATTTAGGTTTGTTGGCAATCAACAACCAGAACTTTCTGAGTGCTGAAAAGTTTTTCCGCAAAGCTCTGCAGGTAAGCTCTTCTAAATAGAAGAGTTTTGTGAAAAGAAACTTTATTTTAGACACGATTATTAATTAAGCCGTAAATTAAATTATTTACCAGTCACTTCTACTGTTTGTTTGTCATTCGTTCCAATTTGAACACGGTTTCTGAGGTTCTGATTGGCTAACCCGATCACTTTATTAAAAAGCAGGTCATTTTAAAAGAAAGTAAAAGAAATAAAATATATTTTATGTCAATCTATGGTGACGAATAATGTATGATCTCAAAATGAAGCATTTCTTTTTTGCGTGAATGATACATTGACAAATTAATTATACTTAAGGGAAATATAAAAATTATATTTTTAGAGAAAACTTTGAAATAATAAACTATTTCTTTAAGAGTTAATGTTATTGGTCTTTGAAATAATAATCTGTGACTTTAAAAAATCGGAAGTGGTCTCCCAAAAATTTTCTCGCATATTCTCTTATAAACTTGTTTATACCACAAAACTCCTTCCCAAGCACTGGCGTACAATAGTACAAAATACTAACTTTTGGTGTGAATTTAGCTTTTTTACTGTATCTATCGTGTCAGTTATTTGGCGATTAATCCCTGACAGTACTAATAGTACTGTCAGCGGCTAATAGTACCTAAAAATGGAATTTGTGTTTTAGATACGTTTTTCTCAACTGATTGAAACAAAAATTTGACCCAAAACTTCCACTTGTAGTCACAAAATCCCATACCAAATTTGATACATTTAAGTCACTGCGTTTTTAAATTATCGTTTTTACGTATTTTTGAAAGTACAGACCGAAAGACAGTCAAACCCTCGCTGGATTTGGTTCAAATTGTGACAGGTGTTTACACTATCGATGTTAAGCATTTGTGCCGAATTTTATAAGTCTATCTCTCTTTGTTTTGTAATTAACATGTTAACTTATATTCGAACAGACGTACTTCCTCTGAGAAGACGTTTCACAAATTTGGTAGAAATCTTCAAATTTGGTGTAAAGATAACATACTAAATTTCATCCGTCTGGATCAAACCGTTTTTGAGTTATCTTTGTCACAGACAGATGGAAATTTTCCAAGAATGTGTTTTTAAACTCAGGGAGGTCTAAAACGTGGAAATTCGTCAAAATCTCGCGTTCGAAATTTTTGTTGATTACTATACTTTCGCTATATTACGTATACGAGAAAGTAAAAATAAACTTTATTGATTTGTAGGATTATTTTAAATTTTTATCAAATAATTAAAAAAATAGTGACTAATTCCTGATTATCACAGTTTAAATATTATGAAGTTCCTTTGCTTGTTTATTGTCTTTTAATAAAATGGCACAGGCGCTCAAATTCGAATTTTTCGAATTTTTTAGAGATTTAAATCGTTTCTACGGAAAGCTTTCGTTCGTAGTCACCATACAAGTACTTACTGCAGACACATTTTTAACGTTTACAGTCACATATCTAAAATAGCGTTCCTTACTCATTTGTCGATGAGTGATAATATCCAAACGAAGTCAATATTATTAAAAGTTTGGATTCAAATATGAATATAGTGGAATGACTGTTAGAATATTCATTAGTTGTCGCTGCTGATATGTTCTATTCAAGCAAGTATACTTGATGTTGACAATATTTTTAAAATTCACAGTACTATCTGAAATAACGTGTTAGAATAAGGAAGTTTGAAAAAACAGATATGCGATGTAATGGGTAGCGAGAATAAGAAGCGCCTGTGCCATGCAAATTTTTTCGCCTCCTATTGGTATTTCTATTTAAAAAAATCACATAAATGCATTAATGTTAATAAATGCTGGTAATGAGCTAGCGGATAATGCTACAAAAAGTGCGTCTTTGCTTCTACAGAGAGACATCCCATTCAGTGATGCGAAAAATGCAATCCAGCGTCATTTTTACTCAGTCTGACAGGAGTCATGGAACGATCAAAATAATAACCAACTTCACGCGATAAAACCTTTTATTTCTATCTGGCCTTGTTTACCAATGCAAGAGCTAAACGTTAAATTATCTAGACTCCGCATTGGCCACACACGTTTTACACATAAACATCTTTTATCCGGCGATCGAGCTCCATTCTGCACGAGATGCAAAATGATTTTAACGGTTCGTCACCTTATGGTTGAATGTCCTGATTTTAAACATCATCGTTAAAGATTTTTTTTTCATGCTTCAACGGTGGACATGCAAATGCTAGTGGGGGAACGACCTCACAAAAATCTTTAAATTTTTAAAAGCAATTGGTTTTTATCATCTTATTTAATATTTCCTTTTATTGCCATTTTTTACACCTTGTTCATAATTTTAAGAGACATTGCAATGTAATTTTATTAATTAGTTTCCACTTTTGCATATTTTTATATAATACAAGTATTTAATATTTTAACCATAGGTCTGGCGCAGTATGATCAGGTATGGATCTTGCGCCACTAAACCTCACAATCCAATCCGACCCCATGCTGCCTCCTAAGATAGACACTCGCAGCATTTACATCCACTTTGCCCCTACCCCACCCCCAATCATTACGCCATTGGTGCGATTAAGAATATGCCAACAGTAATATTAGCGATACATTCATTCATTCTATAGCGAAAAACTGTCTAATTATCGAGTTTTTCAATGCTGTCCCCAGTTCAGTTAATTTTTTGAGAAATTTGTTAGTTCGAATATTGATAGATAAAGTATTCACATTAGCGGAATATTTTTTTTTTCGAAATTACGTAAGCTCATAGTAAGCTTTTCGGTATTCTCAACTTTTATAACATAATGATTTCTATTTCCCCTGCTTCATAACATAATTTCTTTTTTGGATAGAAAGATGCCATATCCCGGGAAGCCCTCTTCAACCTGGCTTTATTATTGTCTGAGCAGCAGAAACAAGCAGAAGCAATCTTTTACCTCGACAAGCTTCTGAAGGTGGGTAATAAATTAATAAACAGCTGGGGGTTTTTTGGGGAGGGGGGGGGTCTCCCCGCTCTATTGCCGTAGAATAGCTTATTTCTTTTTGTTAGACAAAATTATCTCGGACGCTTAACAGAATAGAAGCATAAAAGTAACTGCTTAGTATTCAGTTTTCCACTCGTTCTTTCTTTAAAGAAGTAAAATGCTAATGCTTTTGAGATACGATATCTGCTGTACAATCTTCAGAGATATCAACTGTATCGTTCATAAAATATGAATAATATCTTAACCAAACTTCTGATAATTTCACTTGTATGAGAAAAATGAAGACCTGAGCTATCTTAAATTGCCATCAAGTGGAATATAATTTTTGTTCATTGATTAACTCGTTCAAATAAAAGCAATATCATTATTCTGCAATGTTTTTTATCAATATAATTACATCATAAATATACATGCATTTACTTATTTGTATACATAAAAAATCATATGTTTAATTGCAAATTTCTTGCAGCTCTATCCCGCTCACATCAGCGGACTGCTGTTACTTGCCGACATTCATGTCAATTATTTGAAAAATCTTGACTCTGCAGAAAAGGTAATAAACTTTCATTTCGGCACTTTTATCGCTATCAATAGTAAAGATTTAATGATTTAGAATTCCATTAGCTAAAAAAAATCACACCTGATGGTTTAAATTCCTTTTGGTATTTTGCGATTTCTCCTTTTCTGATTTTTTTCGAAGAGATGCTTATTTTTTCTAAGATTATACCAATTTAGAGTTTTTATTTTCCGTCTTTCACAGAGAAATATCAATCTTTTTTTCTTTTTTTTTTTTTGAAGGAACAATTGCTAAGATAGGCAATCACAGGCAATCAATTATTTATGTTTAAAAAAAAAAGTATAATCTATCACACTGAAGCCGAGTTTCAGCTACACGAAGCCAAATTTCAACTAAATTAAAACATTTAATAATTATTATTTTTATCAGATTAGGTAAACCAAGTAGCAGAACAAAGTCGCAGAGGTCGTCGATGGGTCGAACTTCACATTTAACAATCTGGACGCCAGAGGAGGGATCTTGTACTCGGTATATATAGTGATCACCGAGTTCTGCTACGTACTTTCAGTTTCGGGGGCAATCAAAACCCATCGGCAAATTGGAAATTTACTTCATCAATCTGCGTAATCGAAATTACCTAAATCTCCAGCGAGGTTAAGAAAGTCGAATCTCAAATTTTGCTTCCTCGGAAAATCATATTCCCCAGTAGGCCTACAGAATGTTTTTATGCTGGGTTATAAGAATATATACCAAGAGACAGATTCTAATAAATTCATGAATCAGATTTCTAAAGCATTTAAATTATTTTGTCCCCCTGGCTGTAAATTTGCCCAATAATATGGGTTTTTTACATCTTATGGAGCAAATAAAAAATTTTAAATTTCTATAAGAGATTTTTAACTTTATATAGTCAAGCAGATTTCAACTTATATTCTGTGAGCTTTCTTCTGGGAACAAGTTTATATGAGATAAATGAAGGCATTTATAATTTTGTTTGATTTTATGGCCTTTTTAACCTTTCAATTCAACTTCAAAGAAGTAAAAGAAACAATGGGAATGAATGTTTCAAATGATATTCAAATATGAATTATATTGGAGATTTTACGATAGGACATTGAAAAAGCATGGTTCAAAATTGATAGCTTAAATGATGCGAAGAGAGCCAAATTTTAATTGGTCTCTCTCTATATATATAGAGAGAGGGGGAGAACGTTTTTAAGTCAAAAAGTATTTCTTATGAATATTTTGTCAAAAATTTTCTGGTTAATTTATTGAATAGTTGAATATCAGTTATTCCATAAATTAATTTCAGTTACTGATGGATTAGTTATTCAATTCAATTCAATTACTGATGGAAATCAGTAAATGAAAAGAGAATGATTCGCCAAATATATCTCATGTCCTTGAGGAATTAAATAAAAAGCAAAATGTTTAAAAAGCAAAAAGATATAATTCTATGGCATCTATGTCCATCACATTAATATGCTGAGTAGTTTGAAAACATATAATTTTACTCAACAATAATTTCAGATTTTCAACAAGAAATTGCAACCAACTCTGTTATTTGCAATAATAAAATATACTTTCTTGCATTTATCTTTAGTGCTATCAAAGAGTATTGAAATTGGATCCAACAAACCAAAAAGCTCTGCACAACCTTTGCGTGCTTCACTTTGAACGAGAAGATTTTGAAACCGCAGAAAAGTGTTTCGTGCACACCCTGACTCTGCACCCCAGCGTCCGTTACATCCAGGACCATTTGGATGTTGTAAGGAGCATTCTCCGGCAAGAAAGAAAGATGTTCCATCTGACGACCCCTTACTCAGTCAGCTGACAGCCCTCGTCCAAAACTGTTTTTCCCATGAGCTTCTTTGAAAATTTGAAGATCATCATTTCTTGCAAGTGTGCAGATTCAAATCCAATCAAGAGCAATCCAGATGTACATCCATAAGGATTAAGAAAGCAGGTTGGTGGCTTAGAGTTTGGTCCAAACCAATACAAAAAAATTCCATGGGTTCTCAACTTACAAGAGGCCAGTGGCTTTAGGGCAGTATTGATTTTGGGAGAAGGGAATCTTGAGTTTGAAGCACAACTCCACTAAAGAGCTGCCATGCAGGAGGAGTTAGTGCTCATTAAATCCGACATTGAGATTGAATCATCATGTAGGTGGTGTAGAAACTCTGAAGCAGCCAGCTCAAATGTCGTCCTCTTTACCAAATCACAGTTCAAAACTATGAAGTCAGTCTCAAATTAATTTTCCTGTTGCAGCAAATCAAGGCGTTGATATAAAGAAAATTAGCATTTTATCTCTCATAATTCTTTTCCTTGAAAATTTTGTGACTCCATTTACTATGTTAGAAAATTTTTTATATCCATTTAATCTATATATTTGCAGGAAATGAAATGATGAAAGTGACTTTACAATGATAAAGACTTAATTAATTGAATTAAGCAAAATTCAATTACATTTTTTGATAATTTTGATGAAAGATTTCAAGCTGATACATATTTTTAGCATAAAATTGTTGAGCAATATGTTTCTATTATCCCGAAATTTCAAATAATGATATTCATTCTCAGTCTGGATAGCTTAAATATAAAAATATATATAATAGTTTTTTGTGACTTTGTTATACCACGTCAGTTTATTGTCGCCCATTAGGCTGATATTTTGAAAAAAACTTAAGTGCCCTCAAGTTATTTTGAACTTCTATCTCTCATGTAGAATGAACTAATAAAAAAATTGACACTAGAAAATGCAATATTCGATAAGATAAAAAATCCAAATTTGGTCAAAATATTAAGAAAATGAATAGTTGATTTTGTGACTCAAATGAATATATATATTTTTTAATGAAATCAATTTTGAAAAATCAAAGGCAATCTTACAATTTTCCTAATAATTTCAAATTTCAGATGGGTTTTACTGGAAAAAAAGCTCTTTGTTATGTTTGCTAGTAAAATTGTTCTACAATTCTGATGATAACAAAGTTTCTTCAAATAGAATTGGTTTTAAAAAATACACTGTTTAGTTTGATAAGTAAACAGTGAAAAATTGTTATTTTGAACAAATAATTATTTGATTTTGATCAACTAACTCCCAGTCTCTTGTTGTAAAAGGATCATGGAGCTATTGATAAAATACCACATGTGCGTGATGGTGGTTTAAAAAAGTACTGAATCTAATGTAAAAACTAGCTGTCACAGAGTAGAATAATAAAACTCAAATTTTACATTTAAACCTTGTTTTTTATTAACTCAATTCTGTAATTTTAATGAAATCACTTGAATGCTATGAATTTTTTATAAAATCTTTTAAGGCGTTTAGAGAATTAAAAATTTAATGAGATGATACTGCTACAAAAATAGAAAAAATTTTAACATTGAAACTGTTTTATCAAGATTTTTGACTTTTTAAAATTCTTGCAATCATCTGTCATATGCACCAATGATATTTTATGGCTGTAAATATAAAGTAAATTATTATGAATAAAAACTCAGGAATTCCAAAAGAACAAGGAAAATGCTAATTCAAATGAGATTTAAATTTTTCTCACAAGGCATGAATATGTTGGAATTCCAATTGGAAATCATCATTCACATATTTTAATAATGTCTGTCAATACTTTCACTATTTTCCTGCCAAGAAACTAAACAAAGTCTTCTATTCAAACATGATAGAATGGAATACGAACTGCATTTCAAATCGCAGTTCTCTTTTACTGTTCTTATTCTTATGCAATGGAACAGCCAAAACACAAAATTACTTCAATGCATGGAAATATTACATTTGTCTATGTTCTTTCAAACCAATAAAAGCAATATTATATTCTTTTCTGAGATTTTTTTTTAATTTATATCTTTAAATAAATAAACTGTCATGCACTTTTTTTAAGATTCAAGGATTTTGCCAGACTGACTCAAAATAACAGCTAACAATTTATATTTTAATAATAAAAAAATTATGTTTAATTCCTTGGTAAAAAATCCAATTTGCAAATAATTGGGAATTTTAAGCAATTACATGCATACTGTTTCTCAGAATCCATCATTTTACTCTTCCTGTAAATGTATGTTGTATTTTTGTAAATTTTAAAAACTTGTACACAATTGTCATGATTCTTACCAATGTAATACAATACCAATGCAGCTTTCCTTATATAAAAAAAAATCAAAATTATTTAAACAATACTTATAATATTTATTTTATGACAAAAAATTTTTACATATATTACTACACTTTCATTGCTTTTAATTTTTTGTGATAAACTACGATATTGCATCAAAAAGGACAGAACAGATACAATTATTGATTTCTTACAACAAACTTATGCAAAAAATGAAATATAATTATTCCTACCCATGATGATAATAATATTTAACTAATAAGGATTAGAGCAATTTATAATCAATTTTTTCTGTCAAAACATCCAGTATACAAAAAAATTAAGCACTCATATTTGTGAACATTTTTTTACAATTACTGTGCTTTCAATTTATTTTTATACAAGGTGAGTAAAAATATTTAAGGCAACACAACTATTTGGCACTTGATAAGTTTTTCAAACATGAATAAAAATAAAGGAATAAAACAAATTATTCAATATTTGTATGCGATACTTTATATTTATTTGAATAAAATTGCAATGTTGATTTATAAATTACTGACATAAAAATCAATCTGTTCACATTCAATCTTGATAAAAAAATTTTGAAAAAAAATAATTCAGCATCACACATTCATTTACACCATCTACAAGCACTTTTATTGTATAAAAATAAATAAAAACACTGAAACATATACAGGCACTTTTTTATATACAGAGAATATATTTGAAAATCAATACTATTTAGGAGTTTTTGTGAAAGCAAATTGAGTTAATTTTCTGATTGTGGTATCTGATAATTTATCAGTTTTTATTTTTTTAGACTTGACTGGAATTTCCTCAGATGTTTCTTCATTTCCTTTGCGTTTTCCTGATGAACTTTTTGGACTTTCTAACAATTCTTCACAAATATTCTCTTTCACATCAGATGCATTTCCATCATTTTCCAGACTTTCATTTTTTGTCTCAATAGTGCCATTGGAAGTAGAGCTTTTTTGATATTTCTACAAATTTTATAATAGCTCAGTTCGTATAAATTTAAAACAATCAAAAACTTATACTTCTACATCAAGGTTTTGTAAATACAAATAATGATTTTGAAAGCAAAAAAGTTTTACTTTCAATATTTTTAAACAAAAATTATTCAGAAAATTATCTTTATGTCAGAGATTTCAATAAAATTTCCTAATTAAAAATTTTAATAGCAGTTTTTCCTGATGTTTTTTCCCCCTGATGTTAGAATTATTAAAAAAATTAATCAAAATTTATAAAATAAAGGAGAAAGATTATAAAAACAGCAAAAGGTTTTGAGAGCCATAGTAATTTTACATAAATTTTATAATTTTTTAACATAAATGAAAAAGAAGACAGAATCATAATAATACATTTATTAAATGCAGAAAGAATTTAATATTTAAAAATATTATTTCATTCTGCTCAAATAACATATCTGTAAAAATCTTTAATCATTCCATATATTATTTCTCTCCCCTACTTATAATAATTACGCAAGCATGGTATCTGTACTATTGCCAAACAAGAGAAGAATGAATAATGGAACCAAAGAAGTGTTCAAAGAAATAACAAATATTTCTTTCATAAAATGAAATTAAGAGAATAGATTTTATTCCTTCCACTGAAAAATCTCTATTCTAAATTATATTTGAGACTTCATTTGACTGTGAATCAAAGATTAACTCAGAGAAACAATTATTCTTACTACATAAATCTTTGTAGAATTTTAATTTTATTGTTTAAGTTGGTACATAAAACATTTAAAAAAAAAAAGGGAAAAGGGGGGGGGGATGGTTGAGATTTTTTTCTTTTTTGAAATTAATATTGGGTCATTTTTGGTAATCTCATCAGAAATCGATCAGGATATACTTTATAACAAAAACACTGCAATCAAGATTTTTACAATTACTATTTAATGTAAATTATTCTTGGCATATTGAGATTAATAGCTACTTTTAAATTTTAAAGGTCAATTCCTTTCCATATAGTCTCCTTCTAATTAAAGTAAGAGTTTGTTCAATTTAGAATATTGAAATATTTAACAAATGAAGTAATGGTCATCATGAAGTAAATTATTAAACAAATAAATCATGAAAATAGAAGTGTTAAAGCAGTGAGTAACAATACTTTAGTATTAAAATCTAGAAATTCAAAAAATTATTAAAACATCCTTACTTGTTTTTCAGCTTTTGGAAGTTCTTTAAACATTTTCATGGCTAACTTAATCAATTCCGTTTCACTGATATCAGGTGGTGCTGCAGCTTTAATTTCTTCTCTGTTTTCCTCCAGGTAAAGATCAAAACCAAATTTCTGTTTCTCCCCAGCACCATTAACAGATGGTTTTGGAGCAATGCTTTTCTTTGTAGGAAATCTGGATTTTTTTGGTTGCAAAAGCACCTTTGATTGTAAAAACATAGTTAGTGCAGATAAAATAAATTTATATAAAATGTTTTTAAATAATAACAATATTTGATTAAGTCCTTAAGAACAGCATCAAATTTATAAATTGGAAAGCAATCTCAACAAAAAATAAAATACAACTTTTTAAAATTCAGCACTTATAAAAAGACTGAAAAAAGAAAAAGGACTCCATTATTTTATTAGCAAAAATTAGCATTAATTTTACTGATTCCTCTTCACTTCTGATACAGAATCAAACTGTAGTAGCAAGGAAAAATCAAACTGCAATCTACTTCTATTATTACCAAATAACAGAAGAATAAAGGAGATTTGAAATTTCTTGAAATATTCACATTTATTTATTGAAATATTACTTGTCATTTAAAAAAATAAATTAGGAGGAGGGAGATTAGCTTATTAGAAAAATTTGGATTTAATCCTAAAAGATTTTTTGTTTGTCTCCATAAAATATGTAAATAAAACAGTATTTATACAGGAATAATTAATATAAGATTATTCAATTTGTGCTTTTTTTTTTTGATGAAACAAATTCAGAATAATCAAAGTGAATTCAAAATACTGCCCATTAAATGTTAATGAAGAAATATTCATAGAATTTTGTAATATATTATATAGTTTTATTGACATATTTGTATAGTAGTTTTTATAATTATTATGGAATCTTTTTAATAAAAAAAAAACTAATTTTAAAGGATTTTATCCATAATAGAACTAATAAAATACACATATGAGACAATTTTTTAACATCTTAGAAATAATACAGCAGTTGTTCAGAAAAATAGGATGAAAGTATCTGAATAAAATAAAATAAGAAAGCACCTTATCACTTGAGTTTCCAGTAGAATTTCGTGAATTCATACTATTATTAAGTATTTCATCAATGCCATTGAGATTTCCAATTTCCATTTTCTTAGCTTGAGGTTTGGTGTTACTCTACATATATATATAAATATTAAAAAAATTAATGAAAATAATATTAATACTGAAATTCTCCATAATTATATACTTATTTCATTTCTTTTTCTATTTTAAACCAATGGAAAAACAAAATACAACTGCTACTAATCACTCTACCAGACTTAAATGGAAAAGGATGATTAATTTTTTGCATTTTTCTGTCGATATGAACACTAAGTGTTCAGCATTTCCATTTTTAAAAAAATAAAATTAATTAATCTACACACTTTGTAGTGCCTATGTAATGAATATTTCATCCATTTCATCAATAATTTAATAAAGATAAATGGTTAATGGGGATGATAATTTTCCACATCCTCATTGTATTTTATTTTGCAGATTGGTATAAACATATTAAAGTTTTACCGCTAAGGCATCTATTAGGGCAGTCCTCCAAAGCATGAATACCACTGTAAATAATATATGCGAGACAGCAACAAGCAAAAAATTAAGAAATAACAAAGAAGCCTTAATATTAAAGTTTTTTTTTATGTTCAATGAAAAAAATATCAATTCAAGATAAATGTTTAGAACATTCAATATGTATACTTATAGTTGAACACAACATAACAAGTAACTAAAGAGTTTGGATTTGAAAGTGAATTTAAGCTGTATTTGTTAAATTCCACAAACTATTCAATAACTGGCACTATTTAAACTAACACAGGATATTTCATTATTTTATCTTATATGTTGTATATTTCTAGCGATCATAGATTTCAGATTGTATTTTCCTTTATCAAATCATTTCCCAATTTTCTTCCCAAATATTTACTTAATTCCTTTTCTACCTTCAGTTTTTCTCCTTATATTCTTCATGGTTCATAAATTCCACACATATAAAATCGTTTTAAGTGTTTGTTTTTTCATATTCTTGGATAGCCAATCTTTATTGATGGAAAATCCTCTCTCAACATTATTGTTACTATGACAAAGTATCATTATCATCTTTAATAATGATATTTCATCACTACAAGATTTTGATAACATTAATTCCCCAGTCGCGCACATAACTGGCACAAATGCTCTCATTTGCAATTTTTTTTGACTTTTAGAAATTTTTATGAATTTCTCCAGATTAATAAATTCCATGATATCCTGGTTCTATCCCTACTATGCCCTAAGAAGCAATGACACTAAAATAAATCCCAATTAAATTCTGATTAATAGATTGTCAAGATAAAATGTTCACAAACCTTGAAAGGATTTGTATGTGGGGAAGATTTGGCATGTAAAGAAATGTCTTTGGAAGAAGATGCACTGCTCTCCTCATCTACAGAAATGAAGTATAAATAAAAAAAAATTTAACAGACAAAAAAAAATTAAAAATTTATGATACCAATTTAATAATCATGCAAATTTTTAAAGTATCTTTTTTGCCTAATTTTCAACAATATATTAGATTGCTGCCCTGAAATTAATGTAATTTATATCATTTTATCAAAAATTTACATTATTTTCTGCCATCATTGAGAGTTAAAGAACACAAATTTTGTTTAATGTGTGTGTAATTCACAAGACAAATAAAAAAGTGAAGTTACAACATCACAAAATTAAGAAGATAGATGAACCAGATATTTACATTTTTAATAGTGCTATGATATTAGGGAACTGTTTCCATTAAAAAGTTTCAAATACACAATAAAAAAATTTAAATAAAACAATTAAAACAGCACGCTGTTAATATCAGGCAATTTAGCAGAAAGAATGCTATGTCACAGACATTAAATTATATCTAAAAAATTTATCTGAAATCAAATATAACCAATATTCCTGGTGAACCAGTTAATTGCCTGAAGCGACTAGTTAGAAATATAAATATTATTAATTTACCTATTTCAGCAATTAAACACAAAATTCTTAAAGGTAAGAAAATCTTTTTAAAGATCACAGGCAATTTAGGGCATTATCATTGTGATCTTTTTAATGACATTTTAAGATTTGAAATTAGAACAGTTTATAAAATTATTTAAAATGCTAAGTGAAAAAAAAAAATACTGATGTACATTCTTTAATCTGTGCAATTTATTAATTAATGTCCAAAAATATATGCATTAGTTCTACTAAGAAGAAAAAGTCTAATTAATATTATATATCTTGCATAAATAACTATAGAATTGACTATGGGGAGTGGAAATATTAGTAAAATATTTACCAATATCAGGTTGACTGTTGTCAGAATTTTCAGAATGTTTTCCTGAATTTTGACTACTTCTCATTCTAGAGAGAGGCTTGGGTTTTAAGACTGAATCCTCTTTCAAAGGAACACTTAAACTATAAAAAGAAAATTTAAATATTGACTAAGTAAAGTGATTACATTAAAAAATTTTCACATGCAAAAAAAATGGATTACTTGACAAAAATTTTTTAAAATTCCAAGATAAAATTGTTTTTTATCCAGTTTTTCAACATAAATAATAATTAAAATCATTACTAAACAAACCTAAAAAATATATTGGAACAAAAAATTTATTTTTACTAAAAATACACTGGTGAGCAAAACTTAAGCAACAATGCAAATTTTAAGCAGATAGCCATGAAATTGCAGAAAAGTAGTTCTTGCGATCAGTACAATGAACACGTAATTCAAGAGATAGGTCATGCGTATGCAAATATCAGGAACAAAACGTCACAGGCGACGTGAGTGTGCGCAAAACACGTGCAGAAGGCGCGCGCAGCTCAACACTACAATAAAAGGAAGGACGGAGACGAAATTAAAGACATTTGCTGCAAGTGCATGTGAGTCAATTCGTGAAATATGGCTAGCAGAAATCACCTGGACGATTTCACACATGGAAGAATGATCAGAAAGCTGGAGGAGGGGCGTAGTATGTCCAGTGTAGCTGAAGAGTTCGGAATCAACAAAAGTGTCGTTTCGCACGCTTGGAAAGCCTTCCAAACCACAGGTACAGCTGTGAGAAAGGTTGGTGGTGGCCGCCCCAGGAAAACAACTGCAGTGGATGACCAACATATCCTCCTGCAGGCGAAAAGAACCCGAAACCTCAGCAAGCGCCATCGCTCAGCAACTGTGTGCAGCAACAGGGCGACAAGTGTCGCGTTTTACTGTGTCCAGGCTCCTTCACAAAGGTGGCCTATTCGCCCGCCGTCCTGAACGCTGCATCCCTTTGACAGTTTCCCAACGGCGGCACCATTTAGAGTGGTGCAGGGAGCACAAAAACCGGACATCTCATCAATGGAGTCGTGTCCTCTTTACAGATGAGAGTCGTTTTAGTGCCACAAGCGATTCCCAATGCCAGTTGATATGGAGAGAGGTCGGGACATGGTTTCATCCCAGTAACATCACGGAAAGAGACCGTTTCAGTGGTCCTGGAGTTGTCGTCTGGGGAGGCATTATGATGAACGGGCGGACTGAGCTCCACATTTTCGACAGAGGTTCTGTAACTGGAGATCGCTATTGTCAGGAAGTGATCCTTCCCCATGTGCGTCTGTTCCGAGGTGCCATTGGATCAGACTTCGTTTTTATGGATGACAATGCACGGCCACATGGGACTCATGCTCTTGAGGAGCTCCTGGAAAGTGAAGATATCACTCGAATGGATTGGCCAGCGTGCTCCCCTGATTTAAATCCGATAGAACATGAGTGGGATGCTTTGGGGAGACGCCTTGCGGCACGATTACATCCTCCTGGGAACACCCGACAACTTAAACAGACGCTGATTGAGGAATGGGCACTCTTACCTCAAGAACTGTTGGAGAATCTGGTGCTGAGTATGGGGAGACGGTGCAAAGTAACTATTGCAGTAAGGGGAAGGCATATCCCATACTAAGGAACATCCGCTTGCTGTTCTTCCTTTTGGACAGACAATCATGTGTAACGATACTATGAGTTCAATAAAGCCTTTTTTTGTTTGATTAAATACTGTATGTATTGTATTCATTTCTGCGCAACTATGCTTTCGTCATTCTTTTAGAACAAAATGCTGTATCTCATTTCTGAATTTCATGTCTCTCAGATGATTTCTCGTGAAGTTATGGCAAAAAACATACCTGTTGCTTAAGTTTTGCACACCAGTGTTGATTAATTAATTTGAAGTATACAGCATTGACAATAATGCAATTAAGTACCCGCAAAGGATTTCAACAAAAGCAATTTGTTTCAGAAAACATCTTGTTTGTAGTTTTATAATTTTTATGAATTTAATACAAATTAATCAAAAATAATTATATTTCTAAAGTTATGTGTTTTCTGTTTCTAGAAAATAGGAAATAACAATGCGTACAATAAAGTGCTTCAAAGATTAAGTAAACAGAAGTTAAATGTTAACTTATTTATAAAAGTAGCCATTTTCTATATATCAAAACAATTGAAAAATTGGTGAAATTTTCCAACTAAAATTTTTTTACTGAATAATGTAAGAAAATTTAAAAAAGAAAATATTAATTAATTTTATTTAGCAAAAACATTGATAAAGAAGATATTGCACTTTCCTCACATCTATCTCCTTTTAGAATTTGATAACTAAATTAAATTAATTTACAGTGCCCCAAAATGATGGGTTACACAACAAAATTTTGCTCGTGAAATTAATTGCAAAATTCTATTTTATAACCAGGTGGTTTCTTTCTTTTTAGAGTTTTTTTAAACCATATTTTATTAAACCTGTACTAGCTGATATTCAAATTACATCTCATCTTTTCAAAAGCCTGATTAATGTAGATTTAAGACATATAACAATTACGAAACTTGCATTCAAAATATTACTTTGGAATTGATGTATTTCCAGAAATGAGTGATGTTGATAGATCTTCACTGAATGGCAGATCAAATTCATCATCATCTTCTTCAGGTTCAGCTTCTTTAGCCATTTTCTGACTCATAACTTCTCCTAATCGTTCTGCAAGAGCAATGCGATGTCTTTGAGTAGCATATCGAATAGCTCCTTGAACAGCTACAGGATTAGGCATTAATTCTGCTACATTCAATGCTCTGAATTCTCTATCAGTTCTTGTTGCCAACTGTAAAACACACAAATTTTTAAAAATTTATTCCATTTTATTTAGATTTTTGCAAATTGCAAAAATAGCAAAGAGACAGTTTTTAAGAGTAAATACTGCACACAACAAAAATAGTTGCATAGTATATATCTCTTTCAATTTTAAATTATAATTTACAATATTACAATTAACAATTTCTTTCCAACACCAGTTTTTATAATATTGCCTTAAATGTTTATATAATGCATTACATAAGATTAATATAAGATGAATAATATTCAATAAGATAATACTTTGAAAACAAAATAATAATATTAATAATTTTTATATTTGGGAATAATGATGCTTAATCAATAAAAATTAGCTAAATCATAATATAATCCAGCTATCTGATAACTGTAAATTTTATACATATATTAATCATACTTTTTCAATAAAGCTCCACACAATTTCAATAATTTTACATTAATAAAAATCTTGATATGAAATAATTTCTCCATACACATCACACCTACACATCAATAATGCTTCAAAAATTAAATAAGAAAATTAAAAAAATTAATTACACTTAATAATATTTTAGCTGTATTAAATGAAATGTCTGAAGTTAAGATAAGTGTGTACATAATTTACAATCATACTGATTATATCTCAGAAGAAACAAAGTGCAAATGATACTGTACTAAGCTTAAAATTGAGCTTTTTAATTTGGGCTTCTATCAATAATGTGATGGCAACACAATGATTAAAAAAACTAGTTTTTTATACACATGTAATATGCTAGAGCAGGTTAAATTTTATTTTGGTTGCATAATTTTGTAGAATAAAATAAAGCTTTTTTTTCCCCCCATAATGCATGGAAAAATTTCTAATTCCAGTACATGCAATATACTCCCACGTATATCCTTTCAACCAACAGGGAATCCTAGAGATTCCAAGTTCGGGGATATTCTGTGGCGAAAGAAAGTACATGCAATATTACAATATCTAAAATAATTATAACAAAAATAAAGATATTAATAAATTTAAAATATAACTATAATAGATTTAATAACCCTATACTCACAGCAAACATCTTCAACAGTACATCCATTCGCTTCTTTTGAATTGCATTTGATTCAGAATCAAGATCAAATCCTTCTTTCAGCAATATTTCAATACATTTGTGAGCTATGGCATACCTCTGATTTTCTTCCTGGAAAGGTAGAAATAAAATTATATTATTTATCAATAAGTTTTTTTTTTTTATTGCGATGAGGTAGCTGATTAGTATTCACTTTCTGTAAAAAAGATTAAAACTTTTAAGTTCATTTTTTAGATGAGAAGAGGAAAATGTTGTAAATAAAAATAATTTTAGAAGTAAATTTTTATAAAAATAATGATAAAATTTTGAATGCAAATGTGAAGCAACAATGAGAAATATAACAATATCTACCTCTAATCTTCCTTTATCTGTAGACATTTCACAGAAAGGTAATGAAAATGGAAGAACAGCAATATTGGGTCTAGGCAATAAAGAAGGATATTTGGAACCTTTACACAAAATGCACCTAAAATAAGTAATATAAATATTCTATAAAATAAAGCATGCGTAATTAAAAAGCTTAAAAATCATAATTAAATTTACAGCATCTAATTTAATATAATATAAAGTAACCTTGATAATTCTTTAATTTTATAAAAGGATCAAAATTTGGAATGCAAAGTTTAAAATGAATACTGAGTAAATGAAAAAAAAAATTAATTAAGGATAAAAAAAACATACCTGATTTCTTGTTTTATTTCAGACAGTCCAAGAACAAAATAAGTGTTAGATTTACCCTTCATCTAAAAAAGAATAAAAATAAAAATGGTCATTTTAACTTAAGAAAAGGCTTTTAACCTAGCTGGACAAAAGCTGAATGAATATTTAAACTATTTCCATAGTCAAATTATTATTTTCCTATGGATTACTTTATACAAATAAAATGAGGAGTTAAAATCAAAGTTGCAAGTCTATTTTAGAATAATTTCAAGAAATTACATTCTTTTTATTATAGAAGAAAGATTGTCATAAATTAGATTAATTTTTCCATGGTATAATTAAAAAATTAATAATTTACATTTCTATTTTAGATTTCAGAACCTTATTTTATGTAACCTCTACGCAATGCTAATTTTTATTTTCTATAAGCAATAAGACAAGGAATGTTAAGTAAATAAAGAAAAATTATAATTTCATGCAAATATTTTATAATATAAAATGGTCTTGTACTTGGATTACACCGCCTTTTTTATATTGTTGTTAATCCTGCTTCATCCTGATTTCATATTTGTTGAAAGGAAAAATATAATGAAAATTCATTGAATATTTCATATTTAATGAAAAGAAAAAGAAACATAACTTTAACTGTGCATTTTCCAAGTTTTTAAAGAAGGTTTCAACATCAGTAGGCTTGACAGCTCTTAATCTTAACAAATTTGTCTGTGAACTTTCTAGTGGATAATTTTGCAACATGCCTTGTCATAAACAGCCTCATCAATTTTTCTCCAACTGCTTTTTTTCCTTCTACCCATAATCCTCTGTTTTGCTTGACAGGTTGATTTTTATTACTGTCTAAACTACAAGTCAAGCTCCAAATTTTGTTTTTATTTTTTAAATATGTAGCTTTGTTTTGCCATTTTGTCTATATTCCTCTAAACAGACATCTTCTAAGGAAAGTTTTCTAATGGCAGATCAAACATTATATTTGAATATATAACTTTCCTCATATTTCTTAAACATCTGCAAATGCCAAACTAATGTAAATTTAACATCAAACATTTCTTATGATTCACTAATGGAAAGTTTCTTTTCTTTTTCAGTATATATAGCTTCAATTGTGTTTTTTATAACTTGAGAATCAATAATAATATTTTCATGAGGAAGGTCTCCCTTTCCCTTCTTACTATATGGCATTGTAATTTAAGTTGAATAAAAGTCCATAATAATTACCATTATGCACCACAGATCAATGATCCATAGTACCGGATGTGTAGTGTGATCTATAGTCGAGAGGTGGCAGATTAGAAGTCTAATACAATGCATAATTTTTACAGATTATGCCTGAACTAACAATTAACATGCAGTTTCTTTTACTATGCTACACTGCACAAACTAGAATTTAGAAGTAGCAATTAGCAAACCTTAAAACATTTCTTAAAACTTACAAATAAAAAAATTAATTATTTTACAATTTTTGCTTTTCATTTAAAAAAAATCACAGCTATGCTCATAAACAATATCTGAATAATAAACAGTAACAGGTTAATTAAATACTGATATTGCTTGAGATAGCTCAATTGTTAATTACAAGGTACAACAAATACTGAGACAAGGGGCAATTATAAAGGTACATTATGTCCAAGAGACATCAGTCTCGACTACAATTAAGAATATAAGAAAAATATACATTACATTAGCTGTTGTGTCTGCAACTGGTATCCATTTAACACCACAAGATGTGTTCAACAATGAAACTATTCCAGAGCTGTCCACTATGCAAGGAGTTCCTTCATCAGTAAAGCTAAAAGATTAATATGGTATGCAATTAACATGGAATAAAAAAAAGCAAAGCAATTTTTTTTTCTGTTTTAGATATTTAAGTTGAGGAAAAGGAAACAAGTTTATAAGCAAAGAAAAAAATTAAAATTGAAGTATATTTCAAATAATCAAAATTATTCACAAATACACGTCATATATATATGCCTTGTATTTGTAAATAATTTTAAATTATATAAACCATTTACTTTTTCAAAAACAGATATCAGGTACTGTAACAACAACAGAACTACACAAATATGGCCCAGAATATAACGGAAATGACTTGATAAAATGACTGAAATGCTTTGACAATAATGAAACTAAAGGTGCATTATGAAAAGAAATTGCGAGTTTCACGAAAAAATATTTCATTTGTTGTGTATTCAAATAATCTTTTTTATATAGATCAATCACAATCAAACTTATTTCTTAGCAGTTACCAAATGATACAACAACTAAGGTTTTTTTTATATGAAAAGAATTCAATAAAAAAGAATAAAAATAGTGCAAAAATATAAAAATAATACAATGAAAAAAGTTTGTTCAATAAGCATTAAATATCTTTATAAGCACAAATATTTTGAAGGAATTTTATATTTAATACAACCCGGAATAATTACATGACAGATTTATTTACACAAAAAGAAATCACATGAAATATTAAAAAACTTAATTTGAACTCACCCAAGCCAGCTTAAAAATGATTTGGAGCTAAGAGGAATAAAACATTCTTTCATACTGCTGTGCCTTTCAAGATTAACTTTGACAATCATCATATTTAAACACTGATCACCCTCAATTCCTAAATTTAAATAAACAAATTCTTGGTTTGAAATGGGAAATATCCATTTATTTCAGAATTATTTTGTTGAATTATGTTGAAGGCAAATTTTTGTTAACAATTAATGTCATTTAAAACAGAATTATACAAATTTTCATTGGAAACTATAAATAATTTTTCTTAATGAACAATCTCCATTAGATCAAAATGATTTCCCTAAAAGCCTTCAGATAAGAATTTCTTTTATTCATAATATGATTTTCATTCAAAATCATTATCTGCCTCTCCTCCCTTCAAAAGATATCCCTCTGCCCCCGTTCAAAGAAAACTTTAAATTCCATCACTGTTTAGAGTACTTATTTTTTATTGTAATAATTGGTGAACATCTATTTTAAAATATTTGAAATGGATATCCTTAACATTAAACATAGACACTAATTCTGGAAGAAATTTTTTATAATTTAAACATTTAATCTTTGAAAATTTAGAAAGAACATATTTATTTGTAATTGTTTGTCTCTTACTCAAAAAAAAAAAATGTTGATAATATATGCTTGTGCCTTCTGTCATACAAATTTGCTGTTACTTTATGTAAAAATCTAATAATTGGTCTTTCAATCTATCTATTGTTGGTGGATATCTCATTTAAAAGCTTGTTGGCTTCCAACATATATGTAATCTCAAATAGAAATATTTAGACAGCAAAGAGAAAAAAAAAACTTTTCCATTTTCAGTTCAATTATAAAATCAGCATTCTATATGAATCATGTGTTGTTACTTTATTCAAATAGAATACCTTCTGTTTTGATTTTTTTTAAATGATTTTATATATGTTTGGATATAAATAGCTGAATAATTCTGAATATATTCAAGCAATATCCTTTTCATGGTTGTAGGAAAAAAATAACTAAAATAAAAAAAATTCCTACATGAATTAGTTCAAAATCTCACTTTTCCAATTTAAAAAATCATTTACATTTCACAAAATAAAAAAAAATATTTAAAAAAATTTTTATAAATATAATCTTAATTTTTTATAATTTCAGTTTCATTTAAAATAATATATGTATAAATGATATAATTCATAGACAAGTCAACTGACCTTGTCCTTTATGAAACACTATTAGCAACTGATTGCCTCTAGCTGTGCAACAAACAACAGGTCCAGGTATCAGGAAAACTTCACACTGAATTCCACTTATTGTATATAATCTTATAAACTTCTTGTCAGTAACACAAGCAGCAAAACCATCACCTAAAGCAACAGCCTATGGAGGAATTAAAAATTTTTCATATATTTGACAAAATTGCAAGCAATAATTATCAACATCTTAAATATGAGCTTTTCCAAATAGTAAGATTTCCCAGTAAATTAATATTTTCCTAGTAGATTGTTAAAAAAAAATTCTATAATGTTTAGACAAACATTGCTTGCAGTAAATATACATTAAATAATTTGTTAATAATAAAGCTGAAGTATGAAAAAAAAATTATCTACGAAGAAATAATCACTTGCAAAAAAAGAAACAACAAAATTACATAAAAAACAAACTCATGTCACTTCAGGTGATACATAAATAAAGAGAAATTATCCCTGAAAATAGACGATTCCCCTCCCCACTAACTGTATCAGCAAATACAGAAGAAGGAAGTCAATAAAAGGAATATATCTTCCTCACAGAACAGTACTTCAATAAACTGAAGAAAAGCCTTTTACACTGACCTCTAAACTCATTAGCATTCTGCTAGAAATGAAGCATCAATGAAACCAAAAAGAAAATACATTTATATAATTCAACAGATCTAGAAAGGTGAAATTATTTTTTTAAATGAATGCCTAATCCAAAGAATGCAATGAAAATGGACTGAGGGGATAATAAGATGGATTAAATATACAACTTTCCAATCCATGCTATGCCAAGGCTGACTAAATTTTTGCATTGATGATACATTTTGGAAAGCACCACTTCACTGTCATGGTGCGAAGTCATGATGAATATCTTGTTTTATATATCAAAATTGAGTTATCTAGCTTATATATACAAATATGTAGGTTAACCAGTTAGTATATAACTAAATATATACCAGTTTTATATATATATATATGTTTCCAGAAGAATATGATAAAGAGTACTGCCTTTATTTTAAATGTAAAACAGTTCTTGTATTATTTAACTTCACGGGTTTTTTTATCGATTTTTTTTTTCATTGCTTATGTTGGTCTTGAAATCATTCAAATTTCCTTCAAAATTTTCAAATAACAAAAATATTAGATCAGAAAATCTGATTGTATCTCATATGTAGTTAATTCCATTTTAAAATCTCACCACTATATAAAATTAAATATCAGGAATTGAAGAGTAAATGTCTTAAATAATCCAACAATTGAATAAATAATTTTTTTTTAATTTTATACAGAAATAAAGGGGACTTGCTTCTAATATACTTTTTCATTATTTTATAATTTAATATCATAGTATCAAGATAGTAAAATTCATTTACAGTTTATCTTCTTTAATTTTACTTTTTCTATTCTAAGTAATCAGAACAATACTCTCACAGAATTTATGTAAAGATAATTTTTTTTTCTAAACTACAAATGTTTTTTTTAAAAAGAAACCTCTATTTCTTCATTCTCTGGCATTTCAACTATCCACTCCTTATTGGAATCCCAGGTTCCAAAGTGTAGACACTCTAATTTACTACAAAAAAAATTAGGAATCATTAAGTGATAAAAATATGCACAAAAGTACACAAACACAATACAACTGTATAGTAAAACAAATGAAAAATATTTTTAAATCAATTTCAATACATGAAAACAAAATTAAAAAATTGTATTGTAAGATATTTAAATATTAGAGAATACAGATCAAGTATCATAATTATATTATAGTATCATGAATATATAATAACCTATCATGATTATGAAATATTCATAGTGAACATTAGTGTCTGAAAAAATACAAAAATATACCTTGTAGTTTCATCTGATTTTGGTGAACCCAAAAGTAATGCTTCAGTTGACAGAGCTGCAAGAGTGTGATTATGAGTATTGTTTAAATGTAAAGGATGATAGACAGTGGCATCATGAAATTCAACATCAATAGAATTTTCTTCTTCTGTATCATAGCATCTAACTATGCCAACATTATTCCATAACTAGAATATTTAAAAGAAAAATAAAACTTTTTCAGAAGGAACAGGTGAAAATATAACAATTATAATTTTTTAATCCTTTGTAAAATGCGTTATTTACAATTTCTAAGAGATTTTTAATTTACAATTATTGAAAAAGAAAGAAAAGTATTGTTCTATTGTCTTTACTTTTGATAATATCTGCATGTTTTTTAGCAACTTTTAAGTCATTTCATCTTCAATTTGAATAAACTAAAAAGTAACACTAATTAAAAACTAGTCTTACAACAAACTCCTTATTATTAACATATAAATAAATATCATTATATTTATCATTATATTAATACAAAAAATAATGTAGACATTACAACTAGCATTCTGAAAAATTTTCATATGGCACAAGTATAAAAAAAATGTAAAAACAACATATTACCATAAAACGACGATCTAAATTTACTGGTGTTGAGCTTGGTTGAAAAGGTTTTTGAATAGGTGGTTTGGGGGCTTCTACAATTTGGACTTTTGTTTCTGGTTCTGTTTTTATCATCTCGGGAATATCCTCAGAATCTTCCCCAAATATTTTTGGCTCAAGGGAAGCTTTAATGGCTCCAATATCAAATGCTGCAAAAGAATTTAAAACAAAGAACAAAAAGTGAGAAAGCATAATTAAAAAAGTTATTTCTGCTATTTACAGAACTGTTGAAATATTACAGTTAGAGTATAAGAAAGTCACCAAGAGTAAAAAGTACCTATCGCAGTAGAACAAAAAGTAACAAAATTTGAGGAACTTCAGTTACTTCAATGTCAAAAATTATACCAAAAGAATAGTTTTTTTATGGATTTGTTCAAGCTAAATAGAGTTTGAAAAAGGAAAAGAAAACAGAATATTTTGATGCTAATAACACTGGTAATTAAGCTACAAATATCTTATTCATAATTTTGAAAGATTCTGATAATGATTATTATTAGAATTTTTCTAATAATAATCATTATTAGAAAGATTCACATAATGATTATTGTTAGAATGAACATTCAAAGCATTTTATGATACATTAAGTACTGGATTTTTAAGGTCTTTGTTTTTAATATGTAAAAATATTTCCATACAAAAATTCATCCATAAGATACAGTAAAGATTATTTTACCATTATCATCATCAATTTCAATAGCTTCACCATCAACTAAAGTATCAAGGTCATTCATCTCGAAATCTTCACTAGCTGGTTGAGAATTATCTTGAACATTAATAATCTAAATCAAATGAATTCCATTAAACATATAATTTTGAAAAAAATCATTAAAATAACATTCCATAGCAGAAAAAAAATTTGGCATAGCATACTTTTTCAGGAATAGAATTCAATGGGCTGGAATATAATCCCATCTGGCCCTAAAATAAATATTAATATAAATGATAAATGTAATTGCATTCAAAAACTAGAAATGATCCAAAAACATCAGACATTTTAAATATTTTTGGTAATCTATTAAATATAAAATTAATAAAATAGAAATATGTTAAATATTTTTTAAGTTAACTCTTTATGTAATAAAGTAATAATTATTTACCAATCAAACAAATGATTAATATTTAATGACAGTTATATGGGGGATTTATATTATAAAATGCATACCTCAATATCACAAAATGCTAATTCCTTCCCAGAAGGATGCCATGCAAGACCACAAACAGCCAATTCTTTTTCATGCAGTTTCCTGGATTTGGAAACATTATCAATAAAAATAATTAAAATCACATTTGCTGCAGTATAAAAGAATAGCATTTACTAGAATTTGACAAGTATTTAATACATCTGTAACATTCTATTTGCAAATGATTTAAACATAGCTTGAAAAAAAAATTATAAAAATATTATACATTTAGAAGAATAAATTTTAATAAAACAAAATGGAAATAAAATATTTGAGTTAAAGAATTTCTTCAACCAAATTTCTATTTCCCATTCCCATAAATTAGTTATGGACGAAATAATGTTCATAGGAGACTAACTTGTTCCTTTGTATTGAACTGCATCAAATAACAACTTTCTACAGTTAATCAATTTTCTATTTTTCTCATATTTTGTATATAACCAATTAACAAAAATCTTCTTTTATTGATACAAATTCATGCAGCATTATGCAAAATGTTTAGTTATGAAATATTAAGTTATTGAAAATGCTACTTTTGGATGGCATGATTATTTTTAAAATTATGATGTAATTAAATTTTAATAACTAACCTTGAAACACATTTCTTAGTTTCTACATCCCAAACAAGCATCTGTCCATTCATAGATGCAGCTGCAAGGTATTTCCCATAAGGAGAATATGTCACAATGGAAAGGGTCTGTATTTATCAAAGAAAAATGATTACAAATATAAATTGTAATATATTTTGAGCAATTTGCGTCATAACATATATGTTGCGTCATAATTTAGAGAAATATATCAATAAAAGTTCAAACATAATTTTTCATTCATATAAAAATAAAAACACTATAACAGTATTGTTTCACTTTGAGAGATATATAAAAATGTACAAGAATGTTTTTTTTTTAATAGCCTAATCTACACTTTTCATCCTTTAAAATAAAAACTACAATATGCAAATAAAGAGATTAAGAAACAGTTTTAAAAAATCTTCCATTAGTTTTACTGGGAAATTGTATAATTCCCTAAAACAAATCATATCAAAGTATCAAATATGGTGAAAAGGAAAGGAAACTTAATTTAAAAATAAAAAATTTGCATTAAATATTCTTAAAAAACATCTAGATAAATATAAGAAAAAAAGAAGAAAAAGAAAATTATTAAGACAAATATAAATAATTTAATGCTTTTTCCAGCAAATGAAAAAGATTTTAATTATGAAAAGTCATTACCTTTGTAATGCATGCATCAGAAAGCGAAAATTTCAATTGCCATGTGTCTCGTTGATAAAAACAGACTTCTGTCTCAACAGGAATAGCTAAAAACTGCAAAATTCAAAAAGATCAAATATTTATACATGCAAAAAAGAACAAAATTAAAAGATTTTCATATTAGTGGAACAGAAAATTCTATTCATTTCAATGAAGATATACTAATTATTTAATGCAAATTAGCTACAAAAGAATGTTTTTCAATAAAAATAAACACATCAAGCATATACACTTAAAGCTTCAGTTCATGATTACGCCAACATTAGAAAATTATTGAACAATATCTTTGGTTATAAAAAAAAGGACATATTGAAAAATAAATGCTCAACACTGTCAAAAGCAAAACACAAATAAAAAAATTATAGAACAAAAAAAAATATTATAAAAAATTTAACAGGACAAAAATGTACATTTTTCCCTAAAAAAAAAGGAAGATTTCTAGCAAATAAAATAAATAAGAGCAAAAAACTTTAAACTCTATAGAAAATAAATGTTTATAATAAAGATTATTTCAATGCTAATTATTTAAATAAAAATTTTAACAAATTGCTGTAAAGATTTAATTGATAATCATAATTTTCAATATAAGATTCTTTTTAATTCTTCAATTATACCTGCCCATCTGTACTCCAAGACAATCGGCACAATGTTGTTGATGTACTAAAATGAAATTCAATTAAAAAAAAAGGAATCAGAAATTGTTAAATATAACAAAATACAATAGATAAAAAAAGGCAAAATAAATAATTATATACCTATGATAAATCATTTTTTAATATACTATACTAGTTTTTGTGTCATGACTGTTTATTTATTATATTGTAATAGTTATATTAACAAAATTTTAGATTTTAATTCTTTCTAACATAAGAATATCTGGAATAATAAATTTAAAAAGAAAATCTTTTCCTTTTGGAAATTAATAAATCAGTGATTAAAATAAACAATTATGATGGACAATAAATTAAAATTATAGTAAATATAATCTCCAGAAACAATAACAACTTTGATTAAAGAAAGATAACATACTTGATGGCAAAATTAACTGTTTATTTTTAAATTATCTATATCACTACTCATATTTTTGTTGAAATGATTACAAATTTAATAAAATACTAAAAATCTCCATCACAACATTTACTTTTTAAATGCATATTAGATAATTGTTAAAAAAATTAAATACACTTCAAGTTATTCCAGCACAATCTTTCAAGAAAAAGAATAGAACATACACAATCTAAGCTCAAAAATAGTTACAATCATGATAATCATATATAATCAATATCTTGAACAAAAAATCTGACAATTTTATGTATATGTTGGTTTTACGCAAAGATATATTGATACCAAAAGCAATATTAATTGCAAAATATAAATTTTTAAAAAAATCAAATAATATAAACAATTGAAAGGAATCAGGTCAATTTTACAAGTTTCTAACTCTATTTCGAAAATCCATATTAAGGAAAGAAGAAATTTTTCAAGTAATCTCAGGTAATAATATCAAACATACGTAAATGGAAAAATTCTACTAACTATTCAGATTCACATACCAAAATTTGTAAAGAACAATACAATTTTCTATAGTAAAATCTCTCACCATTTAGAAAAACAAATATGTGTGCAAGATCATGATACAACAGCTTTTATGTAATTTGATTTAAATTAACTTTTCCTTTTATTTTTCAATTAATTTTAAATACAGAAAAATGTTAGGAAAATTCTTACTTACTTGAAGTCGTTACTTTTTTTAAACAAATTTAAAGTTTTTACACATTCTTGACTGGATAAGAGCCAGACACGAATTGTACCATCACAACCAGATGATGCCTGAAACAAAACAAAAAAGATTTCACTAGAAAAATATTTATCCTTATTAAGCAATAATTAAGCATACCTGTTTAATATTGTGTTAAATTTGAATGGAAAGTATTATTCCTGGATATAAAAATATTTATCTGTTCAACTAGAAACATCAGAATCTATACTCAAACAAGGATGCCAATTAAATTTGGAAGGAAAAAAACGTGAACCGATTTAAAAAAATTTTGATTTTTTTTTCTTGCAATTTTTATTGCTAATTAATAACAAAATTATACATCTAATTAAAAAAATAATTTTTAAATTCAATCATTCTAAACATTTAGAAATAAATTAAAAGGATATAATGTTCTCAGATGCCAGGTATTGAAACACAAGAACAAGTTTACTTTAAAAGTACAAATTTGCAATTTACTTTAAACATTTCATACTTTTGATTATATAAAATTAATCTTCCTTTACTTTTTTTAATTTTAAATAATAGATATATTTTTTTATCTTTCATAAAATAGATTTTTCTTTTACAATAAGTAATTTTATAATGACTTTTCTGCTTATTTATAAATCATACAAATAAAATATTTTGATGTTCAATACATAAATAACCAATCAAATTTATAAACTTGCTCTTCACATCTTTTTCTAAATGAAAATCACAAATGCTAGCACTCATTAAATAAAAATAGCAAATTACATAATACAAAATAACATTTTTGGACAAATTTATTTTAAAGTAAGAACAGAAAAGTACATCATTCTTAAATTCAAATAGTAGATATTTAAAATGTCAAACATGTTTTTTTTTAAATAAAAATACTTACCAAATATTTTCCTTTGGGATCAATAGCTATACTTAATATTGGGCCATCATGACCCCTAAATTCAGCCAATGACTTATCAGATGTATCAAAAACTTTTATGATGAAATCACTGCAAAGATTTCAAAGCAATTGTTATAAATAAAAATGCAACAATTTAATTAGAAGTGAAAGCATAAATAAAAATAATTAAATTATCAGAATTTAGTTCAAATGATTTATGAAATTAATGTAGTTTGGACACAAGTAAGTCTCTTTTTAGAAAAGTGAAAAACTATATACTTTATTCTACTTTATTATAGTATATAAGTTTTTTTAAATAAAAAATAACTTTTGTTTACTTGTAACAAAAATTTCAGAAAGTGACAAGATGTAAAAAAGAAAATTTTAAAAATTAGTTAAGCAACAGAAATTATTAAAAACTACTGAATATGGATTAAAGAAGTCAGCGGGATACTTCAATAGAAATGAAATATGAAGCTCACTGCTGTTTTAAAATAAAATAAAAAAAACTTACCCACCACCAGAAGCAATTAGTTTTCCATCATAACTGCATGCTATATGATATACTGTTGTACTGAACTGGGCTACAATTTGATCAAATTCTGCTTCTGGAAAGGTATATGCAGATACTTTGAAACTATCAGCTGATAAGTAGATGAAACCTTTCTATAAATAAAAATTAAATTAATAGTTGCAAGTATAAATTTGTACAGAAAAATTCATTACCCATTTAACTGATACCTTAAACTATAAAATGTGACTTCACTGGAGATCATCAAAAATTTGTAAAATAATTCAAAAGATTCTTCAATATACTTTAGCAAAATAAAATGGTAAAGTAGCTTTCATTTCAAATTTTCTATCAGTGTTTATAATTTAAAAAAAAATTGTTTTTATTAATCCTTGATTTGGCCTTTATTGATTAATTATTACTAGCTTTGATTTAAAATACTTCCTCTATAAGATGGAGTTATACATTTTTTAACATATTTTTGCTATTAAATGTGGGGTTTTTTTTTATTATTAAGCATGTGCTTTTGTTTCAGAATATAAGAAAATATATTTTTTTAATAAATAAGAAAAGAGATAAACATTATTTATTCAATTGAAAATTAGCATTATTATTTTATAATGGCTATTTCATTTTGTTCCAATACTAAAAGCATCAATTTGATTAACATTATTATCTAAGACTTATTATTTAGAGTAAGATATATGACAAAAGCTCAATGGAAGATTCTATCATCTTATTTTTATGTCCAATTTTCAAATAAATATGGTAAATAGATGTAATTTCATCAATAAAAAAAAATAATAATAACAACGGATAATAAGATTGCAAATGAAACAGTTTAAAAGTCCGAAATAAATATCATGATATATAATAACAAGACTATTAGTACAAAATGCCCAACAATATTGTTTTGTTGCCTATGTTCGACATTCAGAATATCAAACAATATTACACGGAAAAAGAAGGAAAATTAATTTCTGTAGGAACAAAAATTAGCTATAAAAAAATACCTTAAAAGCAACAGCAGACACGCTACTTCCCATTTGATGGGATTGCGGATCATCATCTTCAAAACCATTCCAAATTCTTATATCTCCATCTGTACCACAAGTTATAATGTAGCTACAATTAAAGATAGCAAAAATGAGCTGAAATAGAAATAATACAAGTCGAAAATTTTCGAATGAAAGTCGAAAATTTTCGAAAGTCGACATTTTCGACACAGTCGATCATTTCGACAAGTCGAAAATTTTCGAACATAGCAAACTTGCTTAAATCTTTAAAAAGTTCTTACTTTCCAGAATCATCATAGCAAATATCAGTGTGCCCATCACAATGGGCATATCGCATTTCTTCCATTTTAGCTATCTCACAGGATAAAATAAAATATTTATTTTAAAAAATAAATTATTTTTTTAACAGAAAATATATATACAAAACTAAGATATATGATTCCCAAAAATAAATATAAACAATCTCATACCGAAACAAATTTGTTAGGCAACAGAAGTTAAAGTTCCGCGCAATTTTAGATAAATGCAGTTGCAGTTACAAAATTAATTTCAGAAATTTTATTTGTTTGTGTTTTATGGTAGTTTTTTCAGTTACAAAGATTAATGTAAAAATAAAACTTACGATTGGAAATTAAAAAATTATCTATATTTCTATATAAATAATAAATATTCGTATTTTGAAGCAAAACTGTCAAATCATATTTCTAAATTATATTTCATAAAAGCATTTTTGGTAAATTACTTCATATTAAATAACAATACTTCGTTTTTAATTATATAAATCACCAATTTAAAATCTGAAAAATATAAATGTGAAATGAAAATTGTTCAGTGCTTAAACTCCATATACTCATGATTGTGACTGTTTCAAAAAATTTCTGATTTTTCCAATGTTTGGGTTTTTCCCATGGCTAAGGACGGACGTTATCTTCCTTGCACTTTCTGTCGTTGCTAATTTCGTTTTCTCTTTCATTTAATTGTTTTTTTATTTAAACAGTTTTAATTTTTGTACATCATTCATTATATTTTTTTCTTTAATTTTCTCCGTTCACTTTTTGTATTTTCTCTGATCATTTGAAATGGAAATCTAATTTTTCTGGTAAAGTCCCTTTAATTTTCAGTTTCTTTTTTGTGGTTTCCTGCGAAGTAAAATGTTATTTGGTATATTTCATCTAACTTCTTAATAGAACTGTATATTTTTCTGTTAACTTGCTGTGACTTAAATATCATTCCTTTAGTTGATTTACAAGCTGTTAAATAGATCTATGAATTTTATATATGACGTCGATAATCTTTAGAAGATAATTTTGTTTGTTCATGTAACCGTTATGGAGAATAGATTACTAAATATATTTAATCAATAATATCATACTTATAACGGCTAAATTCTAATAGAGAATTATCTTGAAATGAGGATCAAATATGTGTTAAGTGTATGAAGTTCTTCATTAAGCATATTTATCCAGAGATTTTTTGCATTCATATGAAACATCTGAGTAGGCTTCTACCAAGACTGTAACTTTAAAAACGAATTTCTGCAGTAATATTAAATGTGTTATATGTCAGAAATCATTCAGCTACTAAAATGATGAACTAGTGAAGCATTATTTTTCTGTGTACTTCCATATGAAAGTAATTTGTAGTATTCCTCAAATGAAAAAAAAATTAATATTCTAGTAAAAATGGTAGTTTTTTTAAGAACGAAACTAGAAATATAAAGATAAATTATTCTAAAAATTTTAATTTATTGATCGTTTTTTGATCATTGTTTGAATTATGTCTTCAAATAATGTAGTTTTAAAATGTATTGGTGCATTTAATCTTATTCTGTGTTTGGCTTCTTTGTCATTATCTGAACTGCCTTAATAAATTATTTAATTAATAAAGAATTTACATTAAGTTACACTTTCATTGTTTAATTGATGGCTTAATTTCGGTTTGTGTTCTCCGTTTACTTACTATCATATGTTATTTTTTTGTCGTTGGTGCTACTAATGAAATATTACATACAATTAATTTCTCCTGAAACTTTGTGTTGTAAATTATGTATGTACAATTAAAATATATCGTGTCTGACTTTTTAAAATAAAATATTGATTTTCATCCATATGCATCTTTTATACCTTTTTTTATGCATAATTTTTCCTTCACCGTACTACTATTGATTGCAGTTTTCAATCAAAATAGTTATTAATTATTCTTTATTTTCTAATAAAGATATTTATGACCTATAATTATTTATATTATTATTTTAAATATATATTGCCATGTTAAAACTATATCACTAATAGATTTGTGATATTAAGGCTTTTAATTCTAGTTATTTCATTGTGTTTTTTGTGTTCATTGTAATTTCTGTAAAATATTTCATTTAATATATTATTTAAACTTGTTAATAAAAGTTTCATGAAATTCTCAGTTTTTTTTCTAAATAAATATCAATTTGCTCATGATTTCTGAACCAAACAGCAAAATTTTTCATTTAATGAGGAATAATGGAAGTTATAGATAGTTATTTTTAAATTGTCTTATAATTTTGTATAAAAATGTTTTTTTAAATTTTTATTATAATTTAAAATGATGTTTTTTTATGATTGTTTTATTTTCTTGTAGATTAAGCCATAAAGGAAATTTCGGATAAATATTCAGGAAAATGGAGTCTGTCAAGCAAGATAAAAGTGTTAAAAAACAATCAATGGAAAGCAAATTAAAATCAGAATCCAAAATATCCAGTTCTGAAACAGACAGTTCTATATCTTTGACATTTGATTCAGCAGCTGATTGTGGATATAAATCTGAAGAAATTTCCTGCACACATTCTTCAACCAGTGAATCCATATCAGATTTGAATCTTCCACAAAAATTGGACCAAAGTGTAACTTATGACAGTGGTGTAGTATCAGACTGTTTTTCTCCTACAAGTTCAGAAAATATTTCATCTAAAAAATCAGAATCAGGAAGATTTACTTATGAAGAAGAACACAATACTAAGGATAAATATATGCTTGAAGATATTTTCACCCAAGACAAAGATGGTGATACGTAAGTTTTTTTTGTTTGTTTTTTGTTTTCCCCTCTAATTTCAATTAATATTTTTTATGCTCATTGATATTTATAGCATCTGGTTTTATTCAGTGATTTTCAGATTATTCTATTTTATATAAAATGTCAAGATTTCAAAATGGTATTATTTGTGACAATTTAAGATTCTACTTTAGTTGGCAATGTTTTTTTACTTTTTTGATGATATATTTCAGGAGCTATAAATACCAACAATTTTCTGCTTTTAAAAAATTTAGGACTTACTATTTAATTAGGAAGTTAATGTAAGTTATGAAATGTTATTGTTTTAATTTTTTTAATAATATCTCATTTTTTAAATACTTTTTTCAAAAATAAATTCAATTTAAAAATAGTAAAATCTAATAATATTTTTGATGAAAATAAATAAATTGTAATGTCATAAATAAAGCAACATCTATGTGGCTTAAGTGACCCTTTAGCAACTGTTATTTTGTAAAAAAAAAAAAAGTATCTGTTTTATAAATTTATATAATATTGTTGTAATAAAGACAATAGGTAGATTTCAAATGGAAAAAGTAAAGAAAGTTATGTGTTTAATATTGAATATATTCTCTTTTGGAGGTATGGATCTGGTGCACAAGAAGCTGGTTGTTTGTGAAATTTTAAATTAATTCAAATTTGCCTTCATGTTGCTTTTTTGTATTTAACTCATTTTTGCTATGGTATTTTAAAGTAATAAAAAATATTTTTTTAATTTGATTTCAATATTTAGTTCAGATTTATTTACTTTTTCTCATCACTTTTCTCCATGTAAGAGAGTGTGCCGATAGTTAAAAGACTATTGTAATAATGTAAAATATAATATTAAAAATTCATAGAATTTGTTATAGGAGCTATTATAATAATGTTTTGCTAAAAAAATGTATTTTTAGAAAAAGCTGAAAATATTTTTTATAATGTTTACTCTATACTTGCATTTTATCTGATACAGGATTCTACACTTGGCTGTTGTGGAAGCTCGGTCAGACATCATCTTTCCACTCATTCAGTTAGCTCCTCATCCTGATTTCTTAGATATTGCAAATGATTTATATCAAGTAAGTTTTTTTTAAAATTTGAATTCTTAAAATAAGTACATGGAATGTTTAACACTTGTTACCAATGTTTGGAAAAAGGTTCGTCAACTGTTCAATGTCATGAAACATTGCTTTCTAAAACACATTTGATGAAAGGAAGGTTTGATGATTTCCAAGGGAGTTAGTCATTTCTTCCTAACCTTATCTTTTTTTAAATTTGAAATGATATTATTGAGATATTGTTAATAATATTGAGAGGTATGCTCATTCTTTGACCACATGGCTTCAAGTTATCTTTGATTTCATTTTGACATCAAAATTAAGAAAAAGATAGAAAAATAAAAATTTTAAAAATTGTCGTGTTGTATAAATAAACTGTCATAAAAAAATAACATTGTAGATAAAATTTAAAAAAAAATCCACTGTTGCAAGAGTTTTTTTTTTTTTTTTTTTTAGTCTAAAAGTTGAAGATTATGAAAGTAGCAAAAGCTCATTTTGTTACAAAATATATTTCTTTGTTGTTCAAAGAAATCAATGAAAAAAACAGATGTTCAGTACTTTCTTCAGCTTTGCAAACTTTGCATATCAAAGTAATACTTAAAAATCTTGATACTTGTGGATATTTACATCCCTTCTCCCCCCCCCCACACCTCCACCCAGGTTTTATCTCTAAGCAAATGAAAAATATTTCAAAGTTAGTTACATTTTGTGTAATGAAGTTGCTGTAATCTGAAAATCCCTGAATAAACTGGGGACCATAAATATCCTCAAGTATCAAAATCTTATGATACTTGTTGTTCTATATCTTAAATTTATCTTAGCTCTGAAATGAAATATGAGGACATCAAATTTGTGGCTGGAGAGAAGCAGTCAATATTTGGGTTTAATGTTAGTTAAATATGAAAATTCAGGAAAATGTATAGAAATTTTTCTCTTATTTTTGGTTATTTTTAGCAGTTGTTAAATCTTGTTGCAAAATGCAATTTAGGATGCATTTTGAACTATAAAACTGCAAGTTCATTTTCAATAGCCGCTGTATGACCAGTGTGTACTTCTCTTAAGATATCATTGTGACTTTCAGGACTATTTTTTAAGCATATTTTTCATTTTTTATGTGGAAATGTATTTTTTAATCTAATTCCATCACTTTAGAAGGAGATTGAGATTTCAGTACTTTTAGAAAATTAGTTTTGCAGTAGTTTGTTCAAATTCCATTGTCAATCTATATTTTGTGTAACTGATATGAATATTCACTTATATATCATATTATTTGATTATCACTTAATAGTTTATAACAAATTAATAGCTCTATAAAGATACTGAAATATTTTGTATAAGAATTTGAGGCTTCTTGAATTCTCTTGACAATGAAGCCATATAGAACATCTTTGTAGTTGCAAAAATTTTCTCAGCATATTCCCTTTGTAAAATAAAATTGATATAAGAAATTAAAACATTTCAGTATTTTTTTCAAACAGCTGTTTCAAATTGGATTTTTATCTGTTTTTATATTTTCATATTATTTTGCAGTTTTATAATAAATGACTAAGGCATTTAATTTGATCTAACAATATATTTGTGAAACTTTATTAATTTGCATAATTTAAATATTGGTTTTTGATTTTATATATATTTATATCCATAATTTCATATTTAAATCCAAGTTTATAGATGTTGTCTTATTTTTATATACTTTTTATTTTTTATATCAATGAAAATTAAATTTTATGAAGAATTTTAATTATAATAAATAATTGTAAATTAATGACTAAAATATAGAAATTTTTTAAGTAAAATTTCTACTTTTTAATTACACTAATAAGTATTTTTAATATTCTGTTTTTATTATTATTAGAAACTTGAATTTCACAGAACTGCCTGCTTTGTTAATTTGTCTTGATTTATTTTGAATTTCAAGAAAATTTTATTTCATTTTAATATTGACAGCTGTTGTTGAAGTAGATGATTTTCAATTAATGGTTTTCAATTAATGTAGATGTTCAGTTATACCATCATTTCATTTAAATGGCTAAATTAGCATTTTCCATTCTTCATGTTCTCCGTTAAAGTAGATAGTAGTAGCATTTTATTTTGAATTTTTCCTTATTCAAAGCTGACACTTTTGGCATAAAATAATTAGATGCTTGGAGAATTAAATGCTGAAAAAGGATATAGTTTTAGCAGCTGTATGTTTTTTTTTTTTTTTGTATATTTTCTGATATTAAATGAATATTAGATTTTAAATGCTAATAAGAAGATAATTCAATATTTGTACTAATATGAAGAATCAACAGAAAATATGGAATAATTTATATTTTTATCATATTTGATGTTTGATCAATCAGTTTTTCACCAGTTTATCATGAAGTTTGATTGCTGATAAAGGTTTGCAAAGTTTTCATATCTGTAGATATTAATTTTTTTTTTAGGAAAATGGAAATGGTGCAATTATTCTAATTTTTCAAATACTTCCCATTATTTTGTTTTTATGTGTACAGGTACATACTTCAGTATTGATATATAGTAGAATAATATCTTTTAATATAAAGTGCTTTGTGTATTTTAATTCTTTCATTGATTTATTTTAGACCTTGCTACATTTGGCTACTTTAACTGGGAAGTCAAATATTGTTAGAAGGCTTGTTGTTGCTGGGTCTACTCTTGATATCCAAGATCATCATGGGAATACTCCTCTTCATATTGCCTCACGTAGAGGCGATTTGGATTGTGTTCAAGCAATGCTTGCACCAATCACCGAGTCTGAAGTTAATGAAGCAAATTGTTTGTATTCCATATATTTGCAAGACCAGAATTTATCATACATCATAAATATGAAAAATTATGATGGTAAGTTAAGTATGAGATTTTAATATATATGTTAATAATATCTTATTTTAAATCCTAGTTAATTCCTTACTTTTATATCTTAAATTTACATATTTTATTCTAAAATTTTCTCTTATTATCTAATCCAAATCCATTGTTTAAAATTTAATTACTTGTAGCATGCTCTAAAAAGTTGATACCATTGAAGTGTTATGCTATAAATGAAGGGATAAAAATCCCTAATGCCTATGGCATTTCTTTCAAAGATACGTAAGATTTCCTTTCTTGAATCAACAGTGATATATTAGAGATAACTAAGGAAATGAATAAGGAAAAAGCTTTTCAGACATTATCTGTTCTGGTGGGAATAGATATTCTTTGTTTTTTGCTCCCATGTACAAATCCATGCCCTCTCATGGAAAAAGAATAGAAATTAATTATAAATTTTCTTCTTTTTGGCCACTTACGTGCAAAACTTTGTTATATATATAAATAATATACTTTTTATTCATAAAATTTGAAGATAAAATAATTAAAATCTAATTGTACCTTTTCCTGTCAGCTTTTTTTTTTTTTCTTTCAAACTCCATTACCCATCTTCTCTTTCTTTGTATCTATATATTATAGTTAACATGATGAATCAGTTATTATTAATAACAACTGGTAAAAGTTATTAATACTAACCATGTTTAGTATTAAAAATAATATAACAGTTTCATTGACCATAATATGCAAGACTCTTCACCATTATGCAAAATATATTTGAATGTTTTGTGGCTAATGTTTTTTTCTTTTTTTCTTCTCCATTCTATTTCATAAATCCTTGAGAAATATTATAAGCTAATAAGAACTTTTTTTTTTCAATTGTTTCTTCAGCTGTAGATAATAATTCTAAATGAGTTCTAAAATGGAGGTTACCATGCTATGGTGCATGTACTTTTGCATGTACATGATCAATTAGTTGAGGGGAGGGTAAAAAGCATTATAGAATGAGATGAGAAAAAAGAAATTATAGAACTTAGTTCTCTCTAATTCAAATGAAAAGTGGAAATTATGAAAATTTATTGACTAGCAATAAAAGAAGTATACCAAGATTTCGGTGTTAATGCAAAATATGCAGTACCTTTCACAAACTCAGAATTCATGAAAAAATATCTTATGTGAATATTAATAACAAGTATAGTAGTAAGTTAGATATAAGTATTGAAATAAAATTGATGCGTCTTAATTTAATATGTAATTCGGCTCCATAAATAATACTCGACAATCATACTGAAGTTGTACTTTAGTTGATTATCATTATGTGTAATTGTTTAATTAAACCATATGTTAATACAAAATTATTTCATTGTAACTTACATTTGTTTTGGTTTTGGAAATACTATTATAAAATATGCAAATTCTGAATAAATCCTATAAATAATAATTTTATTTGTTAAACTTAGCTAATCCCATAACTAGTTATAAAATTAACTTTATGTTGGTAGATAGAGGGAGGGAAGAAGTATTACAACTGAGGTGTACAAGAATTAAAAAAAAAATTAATGAAGAAATATAAGAGAGGGAAGGATATTTGTAATTACTGATCTAGAAGAATGTTGAGAGTTTAAATATAATATTCTCCATAAATAATGTTAGAGTTCATTTATCCCCAAATCCTCTTTCATTTACATGTTCTGAAAATTGGTGGTGATGGGGTAAACTGCGTGCATCTACTTGCTGTAAAAGGGTATAATAAATTTACCTTGTCCTTATTTTTAATACAAATTTTGAAGGCAATATTGCAAAGAAAGTTTAAAAAATCTTACACAGTGAATAGGGATTGAACTACAAGCATAAGCCAACTATGCTTCAATTATTTCAAAAATAGAAAATACAGCTAGAAGCTACCTTTCTATTTGAGATCATCTTTGCCAGGAGGCAGATCTTATAGAATCCCCAACACTCATCCAAATCCCATCATAATTGAGGAATTAGCTAAGACCCTTGGATTTAATTCATTCTTTGATCATTCTGCTGATCATTAGAAAAGTCAGCAAATTGAATCATTGCATTACTTGCAAATTTCCTGAATTGAATTGTGCACAGAGAGTGAATAAGTTTCTTTGCTTTTAGTGTCAGTGTGACTATATTGCTCTTGACACTTTCATTATGACTTCAACAAAAAAAAAACTTCTTAAAATATCCATTAATAGCTTAATTTTATTAGATGAAGGTAATCAACCATTATAAGATTAAAAAATTGCTGCTATATAATCATTAGTTAAACTTCGTTAATGAACTAACTGTGCTGTTATATAGTTTAAATATTTCATATCAGCATTACCTCTACTACAAAGCCAGATATGTAATCAACATTATTTATATTTAATTGATGTAGCTAGTCACATTTAAGTAAATAAAATGATGTGTTGAATGTTGATTTATATTTTTGAAAATTCCTTTTACATGATGAAATACTGACATCTATTTTCAGGTCTATCATGTGTACATCTTGCTGCTACAGGAGGATTTCTAAAAGTAATGGAATGTCTTTACTACAATAATGCAAACATGAATGATCAGGTATTTGATTGTGTCCAAATTTAATGATAAATACACACTTAATGATCAGCATAAAATATAAAATGTTTAAAAAGGCTCAATGCCTTTCAACCAGAAAAATTTCCAAATTTTAATTTTAGTCCTGTAGGTAATCTATTTATAATCAAGATATTTTTCAGCCAGAAAAAACTATGTGAAGAATAAAGTTTCTATTTTTTTTTATACCATTAGTTATTATTCTATATATATGTTATATAAAGTAAAGAAGAGATAGAGACTAATCTTATGTTGCATTAAACACTTTCTTTAGACATCATAGTCATTAAAGAGATCTTTATTTAGGAAGATACACCATTAAAGAGCGACAATCTAGTAAAAGCATATGAAAGCTACAAAGAAGGCAAGGGGTTTTTATTATAATGAAAGGCAATTTTGTGTCAAATTTTAATTTAGCTGTTTCTGCTGTGCTTCCTGTATTAATGATCTTGGACTCAAAATATTTAAAAAGCATCATATAAAAGATTAATCACATTTATATAAATATATAAACCACACAAATAATGAATGAAAATTAAAGAGACCAAACTGTATCTGATTCTTCTAATATTCAGCTATAAAAAGGAAAAAGTCATTGTCATTGTTGTTGTTTTTTATAACCTAGTTGATTGTTAGCTCTGCAGTTGTTTTTACGAATAATAATAATGCTATCATCTTTTTAATTGTCTTTCTCTTTCAAAATTGCAAATAATAAGCTCAGAAAATTTTTCTATCCAGATTTCAAACTTTCTGTTTCCTAACTATATACATTAGTTTGTATTTATTATGAATATTATTTCTTGAATTGGAATATGTTTCCCCATGTTTTAATTGTTTAAAAAATCTTGAAAGTTCATTTGATTTAAATATTTTCTACTCCAAAAGGATGGGAAAACAGGACGAACTGCTCTTCACTATGCTGTTGAAAGTGGAAACTTAAAGCTAGTCGAATTGCTCCTCTCAAAATGTCGTGTTGATCCACGTGTCCGAAATTATGCTGGACGAACTCCAGTGCGCGTAGCTTATGCTCTGTGTAAGAGAAATCACTCAAAGATCAGGCAAGATATATTCAATTTATTGCATACACCTACAGATCATGCAGAATCTTCCTCTGAATTAGATTCAGACTCTTCTGATGATGAGGTAATTATAAAAAAAAATTTATTTGAGGATAAAATATTGAAAGTGCATATATTCTTCACTTAACTACTTACAATTATTGCTTGTTTTTGTTTGTATTCAACTAACTATACTAACAGTTAAAATTTTTCATTGTTAATTGTTGTCAATTGTTATCAAAAATGTATTTGTATGTGCTCATATTCATGCATTTTGATTTTCAAAAAATACTTGGTTCTGTCTTTTTATTAAGATAAACTGCAGGATGTTATATTTTTTTACTGCCCATAGAATATATATTTCTGCATCATATTTTATGATTTTTTTAATATGCCTCAGCATTTTTAAAGGAAGACTAACTTGTTCAGTGTAAATAGATCAATCGAGATTAATCCTGTTATAAATGAAATGCACTTTAATGGTGTTATTTTAAATCCTGTGTGTGTATGTGTTTCATATCATACTTTTTGAAATTCATGCAATATTTCAGAAAATAAAAAATCTTATTTTTAAATTTTTATTGATACTGACTGATAATTTTATTTTTAAAAATTTTTACTGATACTGACTTTTTTTCTTGATTAAAGAATGTTGTTCAGGGGTCATATTTTTTACAAGAAATCTAAACTGAATTTGAAATAAGAATCTTAAACAAATAATAAAAAAAATATTCATTAGAATAAAAGTCAAGAATAACAGATAACTCAGTGGAGAGGGTTTATCTTTTACCAAACAATTCCCTGTCTTCTAAATATTTGTATTGCAGTTAGCATCAGTAAAACTTCATATTCACTTCCCTCCTTATAAAAGTAAGTAGGTCGAATTAAGATATGAATTGAGAACTTATGTAAATTGGGTATTGTAAGGCTGTAGGCTTGAATTACCTCCACTTCTCTGATTGGACATTCCTTTAACAGAAAGCATTGTAACATGCCCATCAGGATCCAATCTTAGTTCCTGCCTTCTGTGTTGTCTTGACAAAGGTCATTCAGATAATCTGCAGAATTAGTAGTTCAGGGGTAATTCTCACATGATTATGAACAAAAGAAGTGGTCATTTTTTATTGTGATATTTATGGTTAATTTCTTATTGTTTTTTTAAGAAATTATTGTTAATTTAATTATTGTTACTTATTGTTAATTTAATTTGATTTAATAATAGGCATTTTTCTTATTAAAATTCCAAGATGCTTAAAAAAAGTTTGAGGCATGTATTAAATTCCAAAAGTTTCCTTTTTATATGAATTAGAAATATTTTTATTCATGTGTTGATCGTAATTTGAAATAATTTGTTTCATTACAGCTATGCACTTTTTTTAAAACTATATATTTGGAAAATTTTATCTTATCTTTTTTTAACTTGTATTCTCAAATGCTTCTTTTTAATTTGACTGATTTAAATTTTTCTATTGCAGATTGATCTAGAAAGTTTACTTCATAATTCTAGAGATACATCTGCCAGAAGAGGATGTTGATCATAACAGTTTTGTACTCCTGAGCTATATTGTTATGTTAACTGTTAAATTCTATAGATTGTTTAAAGTTCTAGTTAATAGTATAAAGCTTTACTGCCTTCGAAGAGTGTTCATATTTACTCATTTTATTCAGGGGGTCTACCTGCCATGAAAAAGTTGCTGAATTTCTGTCAGTAGTAAGCTGACAGAAATTTTTTCAGTCATGCAGAATTTGTTTATGCTAAAAGAAAACACAAGAAAAGCTTTTTTTTTTAATACAATACCCTGTCCAAAAAAAGGTTAAATTATTGGCAAATATTGAAGTTTCTGATATTATTTTTACTACAGTTGTTATTTGTTAGATTCATCTGCAGAGACAAAGGCTGTGATCATAAGCAATCAAAAAGCATTGTAATCCTATTTTAAGAAGCTTGTCTTTTATTTTTATTGCATGGGAACTAATGTGCAGATGGGATTGCCTCATCTTAAAATCAGGTGGTGTGCCCTCTAATGATTGAGTGCAATTATGGTGCATTAAATACAGAAATTCCATCCATCCATCACCTGATATTATGGCAGTCACTTTGGTTATCCACTAATCAGGTCCATCATACTGTTTTATAGTTGACCAGAATTCTTAGCATTAAATATCAAGTTTTGCCATAACACATTTTTGTAATATTAAGCTGTGGGTTGTGTTATCCAAGCATAAATCGCAAATGCAGAAAATTCACTACTAAATGTTTGATGACATGGTTTGCAATATCTACTCTAGAAGAACAGGCTTTTCTTGCTAAAGAGCTAATGGAAAAACTAATTATTGAATTAAATGCTATATTTTTGAAAGATATTTCTTTTAAATTTAAAATATACATTGTTTTTGTGTTTTTTTTTTAAATTTAGAGCTATAGGTAGGTGGATTGATATGCATAAATTTAGATTTCTTTAACTTAATCCACACTTTATTTCAAAAGAGCAATTGAAATACGCTTTTCTTAGAGAGTTTATGGAAATGTTATAGGAAAATATCAAAAGACCTCTTTAGCAATTGGCTTAAAGTCCTGTGCGTGCCATTTGCAAATAAAGTTATTTTTTCTCATTTTTTTTTATGTTCAAAAAGTTAAGTGGGATGTTTCTAAAAATTGCTTAGAGTTTATTTTACTCTTTTCAAATTAATTAGCATAAATGCCAAATATATTTGAATAATAATAAACAAAAATTTTAATAAAATCCTAATTTTCCCCTCATAATTTGGTAGACACCCTGTTGTATCTGTGACAAGTAAAGAAAGAGTACAAATATCATGTGACACATGTTTTAAAGTGATGTATAATATGCTAAAGAACTGATGATTGAGTGTTGTTAATTAATGTTAATGATTGTAATGTTTGTATAGAAATATATTGGCTGTTATTAATGTAAAGGCACAATTAAAATACTTTTTAAGTTGCTAGTAACATTTTATCACTGAAAGCATTTCGTTTTATGCTCTATAATTTATTTTATTTTTGTCTATGTATAATACAATGCATTTTCTCTCAGAAGTTATCTTTTTGTGTTAACATATTTTCTCGTTATTTGTTATTCTTTCTTTATATACTTAACACTACAACTTTTTCATTATTTGTAAGATATTTGTACCATGCAAAATATTTTATATTATTATTAAGAACATTAAAATATTTTTTATACCACTGATGTGAATGATTTATTTATTTTTAACTTAAAAGCATTTTTTATTGTAATATAAATGCTTTTATACTCATTTCATGCAATACATCGGTGATTGTTAATCTCTTTAGCAATATTGGTTTATGAGCATATTTAGGTTTTCTTCTGATTAACATTGTTGAGAAAGTAAGAAAAAAAAAATTGTTGGATGACATTCCAGAGAAGTTAGGTAATTTTTCTGAGCCATTCATAAAAATTGACAATTTTTTTTTTCAAATAAATAACAGTTATTCAACAAAAAAAGAGACAAAATCACTTTGTCTACTTCACAAATGAATTTTTGGATTTCATACTATTGACTGCTTTTTAAGTGCTTATTTGATTTCGCACATTTAATACTGTTATTACTCATAACACTGAATATAAAAGAAAAATACATAAATTCATTATATTAATATTTTAAATAGTATTTATTTTAATAGAAATTTAAATCATTAAATACCCAGTTAAAAATTTATCAATTATAATTTTTTTTTAATTTGCAAAATGCCTGTTTAAATAAAGATAGATTGTGTTATTGAAATTTTTAAAAATTAACATAAGATTTCTTTTACTTTTCATTTATGGTTATTCCATTATGACTTATGTAACATTAAAAAGATTTTAATGAGCTATAATATGAAAAGATATTTTTAAGTAATGTTTTATTCTTATATTTTCTGTAACATTAATCAGTATAACATATTTTAGCATAAATTATTTTAGATGATGATATAAAATAATTGCATTAAATTTTTAACTTTGTGCTTAATTAATTTTGTAATTAAATTTTTAACTTTGTTCATATTTTAGTTACCATGTAAAAATATAGTTTCAATTTTAAACTATATTTTTCTGAATTTTTATAATTAAATGTCTATGATTAATAATAGTAATACATGGGAATGCTAAATTTCTACAAGAACAGTTTAGATTGATGATTAATGAATAATTAGTTGTTGGTATTTTTCTTTCATTAGTGTGACCAATGTTGGACCATCAGTAGTAAAAATGAAGAATTGATATAAAGTAATTTTAATGTAAATGGAGCCTTTTCTTAATTTTTTTTATAGAAAGCAGTAATGCCTTTTCTAGGTTCATATTTGATATATAATGGCAAATTTCCAAAGGTCCTGACAAAATAATTTTTCTTCTGAATCATTTGAACATCTTCTGTACTTGGTCACTTAAAGATTAAGTTTCTTGCAGAGATTTTATTTTGCTTATTCTTTAATGTACATCATATTCTATTACTCATTTTGCAAACTTTTCCCTTGGCACTTTTCCATGATAGAAAACACTGAAGTTCCATTCATAAAATACTGCATTAGAAAACAGCAATAATATGCTATATAGATTCTTAAAATGTTCTGATGCACCATTTCAGTAAATTATGTTTTTCACATTGCAATTCAGTCTTTTTACATTTTCAACAATTTGTTGACTGAATGTTTTTGAAACTTCAAAATTGTGTGGCAATTAGATATGTCTGTATGGGATTTAATTTTTTAAAATTTTCAGCAGCAGCACATCTGAAATATATAATTGTAATGTATATTATCACTGATAAGTCTTGATCTGTCTTACAGTGAGAAGCCATCACTTCATTTGGGTGTTTTATTTATTTTGGAAGAAATAAATCTACATTTATAACTGCATGTTAAACTATCTGTTTACTTTCTTAACTCTTTTGCTTGGTATTATGAATATGCTTTAAAATGGTTTTTAATTGAAAAATCAGCTCTAATTAAATAGTTGGTTTCAAAAATATTTTCTTTTGATTTGCTGATTTTTACAAACTTCTATACCTAAATGAAAAAATTCTTTTTCAGCGAATTTCCTAATTTGCAGTGGATAGTTCCTGCAATTTAATTTCATACTATTAGCATTATATTTGTTGTAAAAAATTAAGTCACTGGAGTTTTAATATTGTTCCTTTTTCAATCACGTTTTTAAAAGAAAAGGAAAAAATTTCCAATATGAGCACTTCACAATCTTGAACTTGCTGATTCAATAAATGCTCTAATAGACAATGAATTTTTGATTTTACATAAAGCTTCTGCTGTGGAAATCACGTTTGACAAAATGTTCTTGAAACACTTATATTTTAAATAAAAAGAGTTAATTTCCAGTCAACTAAATAAATCACTTAAACTGACTGATTTATGAAAATTTGAATATCACTATTCAATAAAAAAAGGATAATTTTAGATTTTCCATCGATCGTTTCAAAGAAAATACGCCAATAAGCGCGCAGGTTTCTCAAGATTAATTGGCCTAAAAATGAGTTTTACTAAATTTTTAACATTCAAAACTTCATAAATTAGACATAGTTGATCATGGAAAATAGAAACATTCATTCATTTATTTAAAATTTGGTGTGTCCAGAATATGATACCTTACTGCATTAAATTTAGACTTCATAATTTTTTAAATATATTTATAGGTCGGAACAAAATATTATTATTGATTTCATTTCAATCCTTTTGAAAGCAAAACTAAATTTCATGCTGAATCTGAGAAATTTTTGTTGAATTATTCTTTGAGATATTATATAAATTATAAAAAATATTTTGTAGTTTACATAAGACTTAAATACCGAGCGATTCTGTTTGCAGTACTCGTATTCAATAATAATAATTAATAAATAACAATAAAAATTATAAATAAACTAAAACGTTTGGTTTCATTAAAAAATATCTTTACATTACTTGCAATTTCAGCATTTCCACTTTAAATTAAAGTTGGAAGTTTTACCGGGAATGACAACAAATTAGGAAAATATATATAGTAAATTGAACGAAACGATCTATAACAACAGTATAAGTAAGGTATGACTATCAAAATTTGAAGATTAAAGATGTTTTGTTTGAGAAGATATTAAAAGACCAGTTATTTGAAATATTTAATTGAAAATTGTAGCGTGCGGTAATACTGGCGAACCGGCTGGTCGCCAAAGGCGGCTAGTCATTAATAAATAAAACTGCATTAACAGTTTAAATTATTAAGATTAAATTAGATTATTATTAAGATTAAAAAAAATACTGAATATTCGTATTTAAAAGAGAAAATTAAGAATTTTGTGGCTAAAGTAACAAAGAACAAGTAAAAATTTCTTGAGAAAAATTTAATTTTCTCTTAAAATATTCCTTTTTTTTATATATACGCAGTTAGCTGTGTGATTTTTTAATTAATATATTTATTGAACGTTTAGAAGCAAAAATAATTTTATAAAGTCGTAAGTTAAGTAAATAAAATCTTAAAGTGACTGCATACACAGGGAAACCATTTTTTTTTAATTTTCTTTGAGGTTTTATAATTAAATAATACATAAAAATCTAAAACACAAATTTCTGTACAATTTTTTTATTATTATTTTTTTTTTTTAATTTACAACTTCGAAGTAAATTTCAACATAATCTGACCTCTACACAAAATTCTAATGGAATAATCATAATTTTCTTTACGCACATAATTTAATTATTCTTCAAAATAAACTAAAACCTAAGCAATAGATTAAAATGCAAAAAATATTATAAAGATTTATATGTATATATAAAGGTGTTACAATATAGATGTTATTCTAAATTTCCCGTTTATTTTCTAATAAAAAAAAGCTATAAATAAAAAAGTATGCAATGTAATCAAAACTTTTAGTTCAGGTAGTTAAAAATAGTATACAAAACATTCCCTGAAAATTTCATTAAAATTTTTTTAATAATTTGGAGATATTTTAATGTTTGCTAATTTATTTCTTAAAAATTATTTCGAGAAAAAAGTATTTAAAGTTTGTAGTTACTGTAATGAAAGTATTTCTCTTTTAGAAAATAGTTTAGAATTCTCCCCATTTATAAGTTAAACCTTCTTTTTCTTCATACATTGAACATTAAAAAAAAAAAAAAAACAGCTCACGTGTTATTTCTGTTGATTTTTTTTTACGTATTAAAGAGTGCCTTTTTCAAACTGCAAATGCGTTCGCAATCAAAACACTTTAGATTTTCTTGTGCACTAATACTAATATTCACAAGCAACTTATTTAGCTTTTGGGTTTTGAAATCTTTAAGTGAGACATTACCACCAGACCACGGTGGCCTGGTGGTAAGGTCTTGGCTTCGGAACCGGAGGGCTATGTATTCGAGACCCGATTCTATCGAAGAACCATCATAAAAGAGAGTCTGGTGCACATTAAATCCATCGGGGCAAAACGTCCTTCCGCTGGTGTGGTGTGGAAGTTTGGAGAGGAGAATACCGGCTCAGATATCGTCCTCATAATCTGACCGCGGTTCAAAATTACGATATTCGTCCCAACATAGTCCTAGTGTTGCTTTAAAACGGGACATTAATATAACTAAACTCCGTAAAGACCGAACCACTGTAACCCCCAAAACAATCCTTAGGAGACGAATCGAAACTGTAAAAGATTAAATTTACAATTAAGGTTCGAACCTTGGTGTCAACCCAAAACCCTTTGGTTAAACACACCTTAAAAGGTGATGGGCCTAATTAGAAACAATTTTAGTCTGCTTCACTTTTTTAGAATGTAAGAATTTGACGAGTAAAAAAAAAAATCAAAGGGAACGTTCTCTTTTTGACGTTCTCCCAAACAAAACACATTAATGAGGGAAACTGAGTACGTATTTTGGATGTGTTCTCATCTTCTGATGGGAACCAAAAATCGATATAGGCCTATTATTTGGTGACAGAATCAAATATCAAATTTTATTCATCCAGATTGTTGTGTTTTTGAATGGTTGAATTCACCTACCCACGAACAGAAAGTTCAACGGGATATCAATCTTTTAACTGATTTTGTCTAAAACATGATATTCATTTACAGTTGCGATAACAAAATCACTCTATATATAGGGTTGCTACGCTACTGGGAAAACATTGAGAATTTAAAAATCGAACAGAAAAAAGAAACCGAAAAAATGGAAGATAATTTTTAAATGTTTATAAAAATCAGGAAAATACGGGAAATTATAAAAAATGCCGATCTCTAAAGATTGCAACAATTAAAAATCGTAGTCATAGCTTCCAGAAACGAAACAATACTATTCTCGATTGTATAATGCGGAAACTGGTCCCTCTTCTACTCCCCCCCCCCTTTTTTTTCCTGTATAGATCATTCTAGTTTCGATTTGTGGATCAGTTGTTCTTTTTCCAAGAGATTCCCGAATTGCAGCTAATGAGCATGCGGGAGACTTTGTGAAAGAATAGAATGCATTCCTTTGGCTGGAATAGCAACATTCAATTTGCAGAAGCAGAGAAGTAGTTTTTAATTTACCATACTTGAGTTTATTGAATGGCTTGTTTATTATTTGGGAAAAAATGAATTTATTCAAAATAAATTGGAGAATTTTTTTTAAACAATGAGCTGCTCATATTTAATATTGGAGGGATAAAAAAATCTATCCTGATTTTTCTGAATGGATTCGAGAAGTTCTGCAAAATTCATTAGTTGCGTACTGCTTGGTTTGTAAGATAATGACCCTAAGTAAGGTGGGAAAACGCACATTTTTTTAGATAAAGAACAATCATTTTAAGCTGACTTTATATGGGCATTAAGACTTGTTGCGCCTCATTCGTCCTTTAATGCATTGAATGATAAATCGAAAATATTTTCGCATATGTTCACTGAAAATGAAATAGCTAAAAAATGTTCTTGAGACAGTAAAAAATGCCGTACCATATTTGTAACGGATTAGCTCTATGAAATTGATGGCTCAAAAATCTTCAGCAATAGCAGAAATTGATGCCTAAAATAAATGAATCAGCAAAAATGAATATATAAAAAAAGTAATCTTGCTTTGTAATTCTAGATAATAAATAAAGAAAAAATGTTTTTTCTGTATATAAATATAAGCCTTCTTTTGATATACTATTATTACGAATAATGTTAAATTGTTGCTTCCTTTCCTTGTTTTTTCCACTCCAAAAAACCTTCTTGTTTTATAACTAGGACATGAGTGCTCTTAGTTCATTTTCTTGTACTAGTAAAATACAGATAATTTTTTCCCAGATTTTCATTGGCAACACTGATATATTTTGCGTACCTAGAAAATGTACACTGTAAGGCCCCTTTGTTAACAAATGGCACGGTTCTTTCATTTTCCTTTTTATTTAAAACTAGCCGCCTTTGGCGACCAGCCGGTTCGCCAGTGTTACCGCGAGCTGCAATTTTCAATTAAATATTTCAAATAACTTCTCAAACTTCTAAAACATTAATATCTTCTCAAACAAAGCATTTTTAATCTTCAAATTTTGATAATCATACCAAACTTATACTGTTGTTTAGATCGTTTCGTTCAATTTACTATATATATTTTCCTAATTTCTTGTCATTTCCGGTAAAACTTCAACTTTAATTTAAAGTGGAAATGCTGAAATTGCAATTAATGTAAAGATATTTTTTAATGAAACCAAACGTTTTATTTTATTTATCATTTTTATTGTTATTTATTTTTTTTATTTTTATTATTATTATTATTGAATATGAGTACTGCAAACAGAATCGCTCGGTATTTAAGTCTTATGGGAACTACAAAATATTTTTCATAATTTATGTGATATCTCAAAGAATAATTCAACAAAAACTTCTCAGATTCAGCATGAAATTCAGTTTTTAGTTTTGCTTTCAAAAGGATTGAAATGAAATCAATAACAATATTTTGTTCAGACCTATAAATATATTTCAAAAATTATGAAGTCTAAATTTAATGCAGTAAAGTATCATATTCTGAGAAATATTTACACCAAATTTAAAATAAATGAATGAATGTTTCTATTTTCCACGATCAACTAAGACTTATTTATGAAGTTTTAAATGTTAAAAATTTAGAAAAATTTAACATTTTCATAATCTAAGGCCAATTAATCTTGAGAAATCTGCGCGCTGATTGGCGTATTTTCTTTGAAACGATCGATGGAAAATCTAAAATTATCCTTTTTTTATTGAATAGTGATATTCAAATTTTCATAAATCAGTCAGTTTAAGTGATTTATTTATTTAATTGGAAATTAACTCTTTTTATTTAAAATATTAATGTTTCAAGAACATTTTGTCAAACGTGATTTCCACAGCAGAAGCTTTATGTAAAATCAAAAATTCTTTATTTATTAGAGCATTTATTGAATCAAGTTATATAAAATATAATCATTTTCCATTTAGACCATTTTAGCATATCTGTGTCTAACTAAAGGTTTACAAATTAGCTGTATGGCCATGATTTGAATGGATATTCTGTTCATATTAAACAAAACTTGCCTTAAAATGTAAGTGATTTATTGGATTAATAATATAGAGAGTGTAAAAGATCATAAAATAATTTTTCTTAAATTTATTTTTTAGAAAAAATAATATTTTATATTTGTTTCGCTTCCTACAGACACGTACCGAAAATTATATTTTTGCAGATTTCATTTCCAAAAAGACTTAATTTATTTTTAATTGGAGCTTTAATCAATGTGATGGCAACACTGAAAAAAGCTTATTTTTTCCCATGAATGCGAAACGTGCTCGTGCAGCTTAAATTTTATTTTTATTTTGTACGAAAAAAATTGTTGAAAAATATAGTTAAAATATTTATTTAAAAATTCATTAAAAATAGAAACTTAATTTTAAGGTTAAAACATTGGTATCATTTAAAAGATAAATTTTTTATCTTTAATTTCATGTAAAAATCTTTTTTGTGCGGTAATATTTTCGGAAGTTATAGCAGAAACACGTCAAAATTTCGCTTAATTTTTAAATAAATAAAATTCTAGTTAAAAATTCGAAAAAATAACCCCCAGGTGCACATTCCCGGCCTCCAAGGTATACACGTGCCACATTTGGTAGCTGTAGGTTGAATGGTCTGGCCTGTAGAGCGCCAACCCACACACACACATTGAGCTTTATTATAAGTATAGATATAGATATACAGATAGCATGGAAAAAGTAATAAAATCCTTAAAAAAATTAAATTAATTGTTCGTTAATGATTTTCTTGTTTACAAATCAAAATTTTTAATTATTTATGACACATGATACGAAAATAATAAATTTTAAATAAATATAACATTAAGAACTGCTATTTTATTCTACATGTAAGAATGTCAAGTGAAATATAATGTAAGCTAAATGTATAATAGATATTTCAATATATTATAAATAAATTGTTAATTATTTAATAATTAAATATAACTACATAATGTAGTCCTAATATTTGATAGTTCGCTTAATTTTTATTTTAGTTTATATTAAATTAAATGGAAGGGGGTTACTAAAATCTTTTAAACGTTCCGGAACATTAAAATTGCGGGATTTACGAGGAATTAATGCTAATTGGCGGCATCATTCTATCATAAGTAATGTAATACAATTTTGTTAATTAACAAATTTGCAAGAAATTTAATGGTTTAGATTCAAGAGCCGTCACGTTTACGCCGTCGCCTCTTCAAAGATAGAAAATCATCAAGTGTGTGACTAAAGATGGCGCCAAATCTTTTCTTGAAGTGCATTCATACGCAAGTATATCTTAGAAAGCCTTGCAGCGAATTAATGATTTTTTTTATTTGATCGAAACAGGTTTCATATAATCCAAAGTTAGTTTAATTTTTCTTTATTTTCATTATGACCATTGACCCTCAAACGGTAGAACCATTGAGTAAGAGTTATCTTATAATTGATTTGTAGCGCAAAAATCGTGTTCTTCATCGCTAGAGTGCTCTTGCGAGCAATCAGATGAATACTGATTATTTTAACTTTTAAAGAAACCTCAAAGGAAACGATAATTTCGTACGAAATGCAAGATTTCACAAGAAAAATGATCTTTTTCAATCAAATCTCTCTTTTCGAGGAGCTGTTTCTCAACCAAAACTTCTATTTCTTATGCTTTCTTTCTAAGTACAATTAAAAAAGGGTTCTCGTTAAATCAAGGGTACATTAAAATTTTGTTGCCTGTTGTCCAATTACATCGGTATTGCTAGATACAAAAGGCAATTAGACAGTTTTTAATTTCCTTTCCGTTAACAAGTGCAAAAGATATATTTTATGATCGCAAACGATTTGTAAATGATGAATTTCATTCCCTACGATAATTTTGTCGGTGAAATTAAAATGTTCGTGTTCTCTCAAAACACAATCGGATACTAATTTCCTTTTTATGGTTTTCGGGTAACTATATATATTGCAAACGATGCATAACTGAGCGCACAGAGAACTGTGTCCTTTTCTTTTCTGTGATTGTGTGTAGTTTGCCGTGCGAAATCATGATATACATTCCATTGCATACCATTCTATATACTAAACAAAATTTGCTTTATGAAAAATGCAGAAATACAATTTTTCTGTAATATTTTCGAAAAAATTATATTTCAAAATACATAAAGTGAAACTAGTAACTTACCTTCCCATTCAATTTTCGGAACGATGGCAGCAAAAGTTAAGAAAATAATCTTTAGGTATAGTAAAACGGTAGGCAATCTGATCATGCTAAACAGACAATTAAAAAAACAAGGGCAATTAAATCAGATAATTAAAATAACTCAGATTTAATGTTAGACAATTTGGTAGAATCATGAATATGAGGTAATAACAAACAATTGATCTGAAATCAAATATAATCAATATTTTCGTCAAACGAACTAGTCGCCTCAGGGGACTAATTATAAGTAAAGATAAAGATTTTAAAGAAATTACAATTTTATTTAAGTTTATAGACAATAAATATTCATAAAATTCAAAATTATTTTAAATGAAGTGAGATCTAGTCTTCTCCAGGGTATCCTAGTAAGCATATTATATTACTTGTTTTGTTGACTTACTTCAAATTCAGCAACAACATTATAAATAACACAATGTGATAACTTTGCATTTCAGCATAGCGCTCTCTGCCAGTTAATTATTTTGATTTCCTAATTGTTCTTTGTAACCCAATACTAATCTCATCAAAATCCTTCCTTTCTTTAAAATAGCAGGTGATACTTTATTTTATGAAAAATATGATATTAAATTTATTATAAAAAATTTTCCACTTGGACAAAAAAAAAAGGTATGCCAATTAAAATCTATTATGTTTCAAAAACTATTGCAATTACATTGCTAGATTACCAAGTTGTTCGGCTATTTCAATAATTTTCAGCGTATTTTAAAATGTATATCACTTTTCGGATATACGAAGCACTGTTTAGAATCTTAATCAATGTTTATAAAAGCTATTTTGATTACGCTTATTTTTAATCACCTGTATACGAATATTTTCACTTGGAAATAAGCAAAAATTCTTTCTGAGGAAGAAATCTTCCACTAGAAGTTTTTTTTTTCCCCTGTATTCTGGTATAAAACAAAAAATATTGCATGAACTTCTCTTTTCTTCATTTCTAAGGTAATTCGAGTAATATTGAGCTTTTCTCCATTTGCTTTTTATTTCAAGTCAAAATTGCTATAAAATTATACAAGGACCCTCTGCACTAATGCAAAACATACAGAAAATAACAGCTTTGATTGTAAATTTGTAAGCCATACATTTTGTAATATAAGTTCATTTCACATTTGGTCTCATAATTTCTAAATTTCCAACAATCTATTATAATAATTAATAAATGGGAGACTACATTCTACCTTCTAAAAGGTGCTAAAAAAAACTTTTCGGTGGAAGAAAGCAAGTAATTTGAATTCCAGTATAATTCCGGATAAAAATACTTCTGATATAATTTCAAAAATGTTGAATGAATAAGAAATTTTTTTTCAGTAAAAAAAAGTCTTCCCCTGCGCCTTCATTTTCGAAAGCGATTGCAAAATAAAACTTATACAGAATACCCAACCTCAACAACTGGACTGATTTCGCCAATTAATTTCACTACTTTGTGTGCATACTTGAGCAATTACAATGTAGTTTCATTGTTATGAAATTATAATGTAAAAACTATTTTCTTTTATTTTGAAAAGATGTGTTTCAACAAAATGCTTCGACGTACTTGGTTGTCGAAGACAATTATTATTGATAAGAACAATTTAATCATGTCATTCTATTTTAATGAACTACATTTGATCACAACAGAAATATAATAAAATTATAGTAACAATAATGTGTAGTGAACAATAATATGAATTCCAGAAATCCTGGAAATTATTTCTACACAATTTTATCGTTGCTCTAAACATTTTAATTCCATTCTCATTCTTAAAAAAACATTCAGTTATAATATTTCGATTTTATTCATTTTCAGTTATTTGTATCCGATTTTTATCTCTGCATAATATTATTGCCGTGTAGGAAAATTACGAGCAGAACTATTATTTTCTACTTTCTTATTCGAAGTAAACTTGAAAAAATTCGGTCGATATTTTGACGAATATCCTCTTTTCAGACCTCCCTGAATCCAAAAAATACTTTTAAAATTATACATGTCTGTCAACATGATAAATTAAAAATTCTTTGATCTAGATGGATGAAATTTGGTATATGGCCTACAGAACACTTTTGTATATTTCTATGAAATGTTCAGCAAAATCTATCCATTGGAAGTCTATCTGTCTGGCTATCTGAATACAGATGAACACAAAGCTACAAAATGTAAAGATCTAGATAAATAGAATTTGCCACACAGATTTGGGATCTAAATTTCAGATTCGTATCAGATTCGGAACCAAAACCATCAGCAGGTTCACCATCTATTGGTCTGTACTTTACATGCAAATATAGGCGATAATCCAAAAATGTAACAATTTAAGTAAATGAAATTAATTTTAGCATCTGAAGTTCTTTTATCGAATTGTCGAGCAAATCTGTCGAAGCGTTAATTGTCTGTCGGTCTATTCTTTTGCAAGCATGTAAACAAAATAATTTAAAAATGCAATGATAACAAGGAAAATGCTAATAAATAAGTGAAATTTGGAGTGTAATCTGCTGATTGCAGTTGCAATTCTATGTCAAATTTCAGATTCAATGGGTTAGGGCAAAAAAGGCTTTCAAAAGGCGTATTTTGTTTTCTAGTATTTGTGTATTAAACGCATGCCAACGATTAGTCACCAAAAATATCACCAAATACAGTGGATTCAGTAAGTATTCAGTAAGTAAACTAGATTCGGGCCAAAGATCAATATTTCATCGCTCATGAATATTTTGAATATAATTAATATTTAATAAGGGGCATGAATTAATACACAGGTACCAATTCTCTTTAATATACATAGCAAAGCATACAACTTCCATGTGTGGGAATTGGAAAATAAAAATATGACCAATCGAAGTCTTCACGACCTTGTACAAGGTCTGCAATTTTAAGAGGAGAGGAGAGGGGGGAGGGTAGCATTTCTGTTCGAGAGGAAAATTTCGAGGAGACCTCCCCCGTTGGTTTTTGCTCTTATTGTTTTGACTTTGTTGTCATAATTTTTTATTTTATATTATTGTTATTGCAAAAATTTCATCTTTTGAGAAGAGGGTGGATGAGATTCTAACACTAATGATTCTGTCGACTAAATATTGTCGAATAAAAAAAACTATTTTTGCTGAAATCATTCAAACAATCATGAACATACTGTGAAGAATGCTATTTTCGATTAATTATATATTTAAAGGAAGACTGGAAAATCATATTGAGTGTGAGATTTATTGCTGTTCTTCATATGATTGAATACCTAACCAAAAAATGAGAGAAAAACAAATGAAAAACAAACTTATTGTTATGATTTCGCTCGCATTCACCCTGTCAAAAACAACGTCGTGTGAGTTTTCAATTTTAAAAAAATGTATCGTAGATTGTATTTATACCAGATTGCCAATATCCTCTACACTTTTAAATTATTGAATGTGTGAGGAAGGTATGATCTTAATGCTTTATAGAATAATAAAAGTTTGGTTGTTGTTGTTTCCAATTTTAAAATTGTTCGGAATAGTCATTAAAAATTCAATGTCTGTCACGCAGTTTAAATATTAATAAACAGCGGGAGTAGTCTTACCAAAACTTTCTGGCATACTCTCTAATTAAGGTCTTATCACCTCCTGCAGTACACAATTACGGACCTTGGAAAATGTCATTGCTTGCAAATGTTTTGCTTGGCATTAGCGAGCAGAAGCTATGAAATATAGATCTTTGATGTGGATCTAACAATTTTTACAGAATTTATTGTGAGAATATGTATTTTGAAGGCTTTTTTTTCTGATAGAATGAAACCAAAATTTGACGGAACGACAGTTGCAGTCATAAAATAACATATCGAATTTCATTAATTCATTCCATTTACGAATTATCGCGTTCATATGTATGTCAAAATACAGATGGACAGAGGGTCAACCCTTTCTTAAAATCTCATAATTTCATCATCTCATTTTTCATCATAAATCGTCATTTTAGAAATAAACAACTTGTGAATGGATTTCGTTCAAAATTTGAATAGAAATCTATAAATTTGGCAAGTTTATATACCAAATTCCATCGTTTAGCTCAAACGTTTTTGAGTTATATATCGTGTTCACAGACGGACAGACATATGCCAAAATGCGCTTTTCGAATTCAGAAAGATCTGTAACTTGGAGATTCATAAAAGTCTCTAGTTCAAATTTTTTGACGATTACAGTATTTCCTCTATACATCGTATAAGAGAAATAAAAATTTTATTGACTATAATGATAAGAATATAAATATTTAAGCAAAAATTTAAAAAAAGAAAATTCATTTGTTTTTGAAAATTCCAATCCCGACATATGGAGAACTTTAGCAAGCACCGAAATAACAAGAGAAAAGAATGAAAAGAAATCAGAAGAATGAAACGATAAATGAAAAAAAAATAGCAATAATTATTAAAGCTAAATAATAAAATATGCATTTTATTAAGGAAAAATAAAACAATGAAATATCGCCTTTAATATTTAGTGCAATCGTAAATAACATAAAAATATTTTGGCACGATTATTTCCCCCAATTCCAAAATTTATTAGAATGAGAACAAAATTAAATAAAAATCTTTACAAAGAAGGTGAAATTAAAGCCATTATGGAAAACTGATTTTGACCTATTAAAAACTAGGAACTGCAGTATACTAATAAAACTGAACCGCTAATTTTCCTTATTGCCAAAAGAAATTCAAATAACTCAAAGTTTGCTTCACATATTGTTTCCAAATACTATAATGCATAAGGAAAGTTTAAATGATGATGATTTAAGACATTTCACCGAAATTTTTATTTACCGTTGATGTAAAATGATGTGATTTTATAAACACGAATTTAATGAGGGGAAAAACTAATTTTCTGCAATTTTTAAAAATCGTTTGTAAAATCTGCAATGTTTCGATGAAATAGAAGATATTGAAATTCTTTAACGCAAAAAATTTTCCCCGACTATAATTAAAAATAAATTTGCAGACAATTTAAAGACTTTTCATATTATCTAAGTGATTAAAATAGTAAGGAAAACCAATGAACCATTAGCTCATCTCCACCTACTGATCCGGTTTCGATAATTTTGGTTTCATTTTAAAGTTCATGACTCCGAAATATGCCATCAAGGATCGTCTGCCTTTCTGCTTTATCCATTTTCGAGGGAAACTGCGTGGTGCATTCTCTTCGCAGAAATCTTGCGAGGCAGTTAGCCAGCCAAAACGACAAGACTGATTTCATTTAAAAGCTCATGGTCCCTAGATATATCACCAAAAGACAGCTTGCTCTTTTTTTTATGTATATTTGTTTCATATGCTTATTAATATCAATATATGTAGGTGTGTGTGTGTAGATATGTAAAAATTGTTTAAATGAGTACATTAGATATTTTATTTAATGACTGTTACATACGAGCTCTGTCACAAAGAATGTACAGAGAAATAATACTTTGAACTATCTTTCGGAAATGAACAGCAGTTGGAGTAGAATACCATTGATTTAATATGGAATTCATTTGATCTTCGTATGATTATTGATGATGATAGCCAATTTTTGTTTCACACGGCAACGGCAATTTCGTAATGTTTCGGAGTTATAATGGGCTCACAAGCACCTCAACATCATAATTTAGAATAGCAACTTATAATTTGTAATATTTCGGAAAAGATCAAATTTAATTGAACTAGTTTATACAAGCGCATAATGCTCTAGCTCTAACGAAGAGTTTCGTTTAATTTTTTGATCAAATTTAATTTTAAAAAATAATATTTAAATGAATTCTGGGGAATGGAGGGATTTAATAGAATTACATCGATCGTGCCTTTCTACTAAAGGTCTATTTCTTTAATTTTTTCTTATTTAAGATCGAAAAAGTTTCAGAAATGTCAAAAGTGTAACAAATTATAGCTATCTAGATTCAAAACAAGAATAATTTTGACAAAACTTTAATCCGGTGTGGTTGATCCTCAATCTTTTTAAAAATGAGAATTTTGAGAAAATGGCTAAACTACTGTGTAACTACTCGTAACTAAAAAAATGGCTGTGTAACTACTCGTTGCGAATCTGGGGTAACTTTTTGAAGCACTTAATTGATGTTCCTTTGATAAATTCCGAAACAGGTTCAGTTTGAAGATCATTACGCAGTAATATGCTTCTCACGTACTCGAGGGCATTAACAATCTATATCAGGTGTTTGTTTTTAAAAACTTGCAACTTCTTAATGTTACCTACCAAAGTGGCTCCTCAAATGCGGAAACAATGTTTCATGAAGGTCTTATTATTGAAACTTGAGCTTATTTTATAGGGTTTAAGTTGTTGAATTTAACACTCGTTTAAGTAGCTTTAGTAAGGACCACTTTAATCTGAATATTAAAGGTTAATTTTGCATCTAGTACTAACCCTAACCCTAACCCTAAAGTATTCATATTCATTTACCTAGGAAATGGAATGGCCTAAAATTTGAATTGTAATTGGACTAAGAACTGAAATTTTCCGTTCTCTTTCCCTTTTTCTCTCACTTTCTCCCTTCTTCTTTTTCTTTCTTTCGTTCTTTCTTTTTCTTTTTTTTTTATAAAAAGGAGGCAGGCAAATTTTTAATTTCATGAAAAATAAATATATATTGCTGAAATTGGTAGCGTATTGGATTGGGCTGATTCTTTGATTTTGATTTTTAATTATATTATTTTCGATATATTGATGATGGGCTAATAGTTGATCGTGGAAAGTGTCTAGTACTATTTTAAATAAAAGAAAGTTATGCATTAAAAACTATTTATATACAATTATATACGCTGATTTAATACGTGATAATTAACTTTAGCTATAAATATTTGTTATGTTATATTTTAAATTTTGCCCACAAGTACTGAGGTATAAACGAATTTTTAATAAAAAAATGTTGAAACAATAAACTAAAAAGTTCATTAATTAGATCATTGTTTCATAAGAAAAAGAAAGATTATTTGACTTTTAGTATCGCCAAATGTACTCAATGAAAATACTACAAACCGGTCGGATATATTGATTATATTTAATTGGTTCTGGTTCTGGTTCTGGTTATAATCTGGTTCGCTAGATATATTGATTATATTTAACTTTAATTAGATTTCTTGGAACGTAACTGCATGTCCATAATTGTCAGACATTAAAGCCGTGCTATTTTAATTGTCTTACATCTGATCTATTTATTGCATACATGAACTTTTCTAATGGAAACCAGCTCCGTGACATCATAGCGTTATTAAAAGCGTATATGTCTGATTCCTCTGTCTTCTAAATTTAGCGATATTGGAACTTCACTCCTTTATTTGTCCTGTAAAAATATTAAACGGGATCCTTTTTTACCTTCAAAAGTCATCTTTACCTTTAACCATTATTTTTACTTTTCATCATCATCATGAAATTCTTTCGTCACATATAATGTTAAATTTGTACACCTTTAGTGTTTTTTCATACTTTACCAAATTATTTTCCTTCTTCGTTTGCTTAAAAAATTAATATTTATTATTTTTAAATGTCTTGGAAACATACTGGTGGATGATTTGAGTTAAAACAACAGAAGTGAGCATTAATCACAAAAAGCATGATCAAAAAGCGTGATCAAGTATTTGATGAAACTGTGAAAACAGCTTCAGTTCCATTGATAAAAATGAAAATATTGTTGAGAAGAAGAAGTATACCTAAAAATATTTTTAAAATTAATTAAATCTAGACTAAATAATTTTTAGCAACTAAATTGGTCACATTGAAAAAAAATTCAATTTTAAAATGGTGTAAAAATTATTTTTACTCCTGAATATTTACAGAAATTATCTCAGAAAAAAACATAAAAAATCTAGCTTAATTTTTAATTAATTAAAATTTCAAAAAAAATCGCTCCTTAAAGGCGCACATTTTTATTCTCCATAATAAAGCTGTGACAAATTTGACAGCTCTAGATCAAAAAGTCTGGCCTGTAGAGCATCGACACACACACAGAAGCACAAATATATATACAATACAATCATTTTATCATTAACAGAGATATTTTAAATAGGTTTTTTTTTCAGAGTTGGCAGTCGCAATGTTTAATTAAATTTTGTTTTATTCTTTTAAAAATTAAGAAGAGCTACGGTGGACAGTTACTTTTCAGTAGATTTTAAAAATATTTTTATGCAATCTGTAATTTTCAGTGTAGCTCCAGATTTAAAAATCGTTTGACGGAAATTATTATCTTATTAACTTATTTCTTATTTATCTATACTTATAATAAAGCTCAATGTGTGTGTTTGTGTGTGTGTGTGTGTTGGCGCTCTACAGGCCAGACCATTCAACCCACAGCTACCAAATTTGGCACGTGTACACGTGGGGGTTATTTTTTCGAATTTTTAATTAGAATTTTATTTATTTAAAAATTAAGCGAAATTTTGGCGTGTTTCTGCTATAACTTCCGAAAGTATTAACGCACAAAAAAGATTTTTGCATGAAGTAAAAGATAAAAAATTTATCTTTTAAATGATACCAATGTTAAAATTAAATTTCTATTTTTAATGAATTTTTAAATAAATATTGCAACTATAATTTTCAACAATTTTTTTCGTACAAAATAAAAATAAAATTTCAGCTGCACGAGCAGGTTTCGCATTCATGGGAAAAAATTAGCTTATTTCAAAGTGTTGCAATCACATTGATTAAAGCTCCAGTTAAAAATAAATTAAATCTTTTTGGAAATGAAATCTACAAAAATATAATTTTCGGCACGTGTCTGTAGGAAATGAAACAAATATTAAATATTATTTAATTCTAAAAAATAAATTCATTTCATGATCTTTTACACTCTCTATATTATTAATCCAATAAATCAGTTTTATTTTAAAGCAAGTTTTGTTTAATATGAACAGGATATCCATTCAAATCAGGGCCACACAGCTAATTTGTAAACCTTCAGTAAGACACAGATCGGCTAAAATGGTCTAAATGGAAAATGATTATATTTTATGTAACTTGATTCAATAAATGCTCTAATAAATAACGAATTTTTGATTTTACATAAAGCTTCTGCTGTGGAAATCACGACTAACAAATTGTTCTTGAAACACTAATATTTTAAATAAAAAGAGTTAATTTCCAATTAACTAAATCAATCACTTAAACTGACTGATTTATGAAAATTTGAATATCACTATTCAATAAAAAAAGGATAATTTTAGATTTTCCATCGATCGTTTTAAAGAAAATACGCCAATCAGCGCGCAGGTTTCTCAAGATTAATTGGCCTAAGATTATGAAAATGTTGAGTTTTTCTAAATTTTTAACATTCAAAACTTCATAAATAAGTCTTAGTTGATCGTGGAAAATAGAAACATTCATTCATTTATTTAAAATTTGGTGTGTCCAGAATATTTCTCAGAATACGATACCTTACTGCATTCAATTTAGACTTCATAATTTTTTAAATATATTTATAGGTCGGAACAAAATATTATTATTGATTTCATTTCAATCCTTTTGAAAGCAAAACTAAAAACTGAATTTCATGCTGAATCTGAGAAATTTTTGTTAAATTATTGTTTGTGATATTACATAAATTATGAAAAATATTTTGTACTTCACATAAGACTTAAATACCGAGCGATTCTGTTTGCAATACTCATATTCAATAATAATAATAAATAAATAACAATAAAAATGATAAATAAAAAAAACACTTGGTTTTATTAAAAAATATCTTTATATTAATTGCAATTTCATCATTTCCACTTTAGATTAAAAATGAAGTTTTACCGGAAATGACAACAAATTAGCAAAATATATATAGTAAATTGAACGAAACGATCTAAACAACAGTATAAGTTTGGTATGACTATCAAAATTTGAAGATTAAAAATGTTTTGTTTGGGAATCTATTAAGAGATCAGTTACTTAAAATATTTAATTGAAAATTGTAGCGAGCGTAATACTGGCGAACCGGCTGGTCGCCAAAGGCGGCTAGTATTATGAATAAAATTGCAAGCGATAAGAGTTTAATAGATGTTATATTTTATATAAAGTAATTCTGCATTAAAATATTACAGATATTTTAAAAACATTCCTTTATTTACGTTCCATAGGCATATTGTCGAGGGTTAAAATTCAATAAATTCCATCTCGAGCAACACCGGGTATATGTTTATGAATGAGATAAGCTGTAAACAAAACTGTTTTAGAGAAATTGCTTGGTGGGGGGATTATATGAAATTACACCGTAAAATGTTGTGGTTCTTTTATATAAAACTGTTCCGAGTTTACGATTTGTACGTACACTTCAATCTAATTGAAATTTGTCGTCGAAAGCCGTTAATAACCGTAGTAACGTCCTTATTAGGCTGTGGAACATGGCTCCCAAGATTTATGCTCAACTTGCCGTCTGGCGCTATTTGTAAGTACGCTGACGCCACGCCTAACAGAAACATGCGACTTTTTTTTCCCTCCTCATGTTTTGTTCATTCAAATTTCCTTACAAAGAAAACATTCAGAGAGAGCATTTATGCATTTTTTTGTTCGTGTGTGTCAGTCAGTCGACTGTTTGATTCAAATCTAGGTTGTTAGAATTATAGTCGGAGGAAGGACATAAAAAGCATCTTTAAGAAAACATTTGTATTTTTTAATGCTCACACAGAAAGCTATTTTTAGTCTTTCGTTGAACTTCTTTCTCTAATTTGTAATCGATACTTCTTCAGAAACGGATGTTTGAAATAAAAGCGTAAAGTTTTCTTGATACGTTGTACGATCTCATTTTTTTAGATTCTGCTGATAATCGAAAGATCAATAATAAAAATTAAAATTTATATCCTTTTTTTTTTTCAAAAAAAAAATTAGATACATTTTTTTTCGCACATATATAGTTCATAAACTTTTCTTTATATAAAAAGAACTTTTAATGTTGTTAATAAATCTATAATATAAGACTAAATAAATAAATTTTTTGAGCTTATCTATCTATATTTATATATAAAGCTCAATGTGTGTGTGTGTTGGCGCTCTACAGAAAAGACCATTTGTCCTACAGCTATCAAATTTGGTACATGTATAACTTAGAAGTCGGGAATGTGCACCTGGGATCCCTTTTTTTGAATTTTTAATTAGAATTTTAATTATTAATTAAAAACTAACTTTCCCGCCAAAAAAATCTTTTCATTTTCCCCAAGGCCAAATGAGTAAGGCTTCAGTTTTTTTCCCCAACAGTAATGAGGCTAGGGTTAACATTTTTCGGCCGATTATTTCAAACGATTCTGTTTATTTTTTTTAATGTTTTATGCATTTAAAATTAAACATTGTTAATTAATCGATCTTTCAAATTCATTCTGAAGTACTTTTGAATTAAAATAACACCGAATAAAGGAAATTAAAAATGTCTAATCTGAATAGCGTTACCCCAACTGGCGTAGAAAAATTCACGCATTTGCGTTACCGTAACTGGCGTTGAAAATTCACGCATGCGCATTGTGTTCTGATTGTTGACATGACAACTATTATCAACGGATGATTTAAATTATTTTTAGGTTAGTTGCATGCTTTTGTAATTAAATTGTATTTATGCTAGTTATATATTTTTTGTATATGCTTATAGTTTTAAGTACATCGTTTTTTAAGTAGTTTCTTTAACCTGTGTTCAATGATTTAAATTATTTTTAAGTTAGTTGCATGCTTTTGTAATTTAATTTTATTTATGTTAGTTATATATATTTTTTGTATATGCTTATAGTTTTAAGTACATCGTTTTTTAAGTAGTTTTTTAAACCTGTTTTCGACCGATTATTTTAAACGATTCATTTTATTTTCTTAGTGTTTGATGCATTTAAAATTAAACATTGCTAATTAATCGGTCTGTTCATGATGAATCTAAGAAAATTTTGTTGACAAATTCCTGAGATATTATATAAATTAAGAAAGATATTCTTTAGTGCCCATAAAGTTTAAACGCTCAGTGACTCTATTATCAGTACTCATATTATAAAAAAATGCTTTGTTTCAGTAAAAAATATTATTATATTAATTTCAGATTGATTCTTTTCACTTTAATTTAAAGTATAAATTCTACGAGAGCTTCTTTATAATATTATGAGTGAATTATATGACTATCAAAATTTGAAGTTTTAAAATATTTTGATGAAGAATCTATTAAAGTAGGAATTGCGTAAAATATTTAATTATTAAAATTTAAGCGAACATTAAGATTGGCGAACCAACTGGTCGCCAAAGGCGACTAGTACTTATATAAAGCTCAATGTGTGCGTGTGTGTTGGCGCTCTACAGACCAGACCGTTCAACCTACAGCAACCAAATTTGGTGCATATATACCTTGGAGGTCAGGAATGTGCACCTGGGGTCCCTTTTTTGAATTTTTAATTAGAATTCTAATTATTAATTAAAAACTAACTTTCCCGCCAAATAAATCTTTTCATTTTCCCCACCGCCAAATCAGAAAGGCTTCAGTTTTTTTTCCCAATAAGGCTAGGCTTAAGATTTTTCGGCAGATTATTTTAAACGATTCTGTTTATTTTCTTAATGTTTGATGTATTTAAAATTAAACATTGTTAATTAATCAATCTTTCAGATTCATTCTTAAGTACTTTTGAATTAGAATAAAACGGAATAAAGGAAATTAAAAATTTCTAATCTGCATAGCGTTACCCCAACTGGCCTAGAAAATTCAGGCATTTGCGATACCATAATTGGCGTTGAAAATTCAAGCATGCGTATTGTGTTCTGATTGTTGAACGGATACGGACTTGGTTTTGAAGGCTTACTATGTTTTCGACAAATTATTTGAAACGATTCTGTCCATTTTTTTAGTGTTTGATGCATTAAAACTAAACATTGTTAATTAATCGATCTGTTCATGATGAATCTGAGAAAATTTTGTTGAAAACTTCTTGAGATATTATATAAATTAAGAAAAATATTCTTTAGTGCCCATAAGGTTTAAATACTCAGCGAATCTGTTTTCAGTACTCATATTTAAAAAAAAATGCTTCGTTTCAGTAAAAAAAAATATTTTTATATTTATTGCAGTTTAATCATTTCCTCTTTAATTTAAAGCATAAATTCTACGGGAACTAACAGAAAATTAGAGAGATACATTTTACGTTATGGCTGAAGGCTTTTATAATATTATAAGTAAATTATATGACTATTAAAATTTGAAGTTTTAAATATTTTATTGAAGAAGCAATTAAAATGGGAGTTCCATAGAGTATTTAATTATTAAAATTTTAACTTGTATTAAGATTGGCGAACCGGCTGGTCGTCAAAGGTGGCTAGTGTTATATAAATGGAAAAAAAATTTATCAGCAATGGAAATATTAACTTAATATAAATAAATAAATAAAATGAAATCTTTTTTTTTCATTCTTAATTACATATTAACTGTTCTTAGGAAAACAGAGAAGATTTACATGCTTGGTAAATATTTCCTTCCTTCAATTCCCATTATTGCAAAAATTATAGTTCTTAAAATTAATTCTATAAATTAATGGTTCATAATTTAACCTGTGTCAAAAATCGAAACCAAGCAATTAATGATTATTATTAATTTCCTTTAATTCACACACAAAATTCAAAAAATATTCGAAATTATAAGTTAGATTATAAGTTCTTTATCATTGCAAATTTTTAAATCAATAAACTTCATTCAATTAATAATGGACTTCACTCACTAAATAAAAACATTTTCAAAATTTTTAAATCAATAAACAATTTTTACTTTTATTAAATTAACTCATCACATTTTAAAAACGATCGAAATGTAAAGAGTTTCGAATTATTCTTCGTCATAGCTGAATATCGAATTTTTCATGGCTGCTGTTCTCAGAAATTTTTAATCAGTAAAAAAATATAAGGATGTAAAAAACAAGCTGTGATTTCAAAATTTATAACAATAATGTTTTCAAAACCGAAGGAATATATTCATAATAATCAATAATTAAAACAAACTTCTAATAAAGGCAATTATCACGATGTCAGAGTATATTTTTCTTAAATTTATTATTATTGATTGTTGTAGGAAAGCAACTGATCTTTCATAGTGGTTTCTTTATAAATTCTGTTTCGAATATAATTAAATGGGATTCTAAGCAAAATTGATTATTCATTTGCTTACATAACCTCATAATTATTCTTTACATTTTCTAAGAAAAATAATGGATATATTTTTAACAATATTTAATAGAGATACGCAGTTATATATGAAAACTAATTATATCGTATAAAAGTCGTAGTATGCACTCATGATATTCAAAAAGGCTTATCATCGTAGGAATGTCTAACCTTCCACATTAAAAATTTAAAAATGACTATATAACTATTAGTAGTTGAAATATTTCCTTTTAATAGTTATATAGTATTCACAGTTTATGAGATCTTTTCGAAGTGCATATTAAAAATTTGATGAGAGACAGATGAAATTGTCTTGCGAGAGTCTTTTTCACCATGTAGTTATGAAGTTTCAAAAGTACTATATACAAAGTACTCTATTGTACTATATTTCGGAAAAAAACAGAAAGTCGCAATTGCATCATAAATGTTCACGTCAGTGATGGATATTCTCATTTTCAATGATGTACTCGTCGACCAGATTAGTCTTAATAGAAAAGTATTTTTATTCTTAAAAAATGAACTGAGGAATGTTTATGATCCTGAAAAATTATACATAGAACTACATGAGAGATAACTTTTGTCAAAGGATCAATATTTTGCTTTTTCTTACTTCAAAACATCAGAAAATACATTAGCATGATTGAATAGATTCAGTGGGAAAATGCTCTTTATAGACGCTACATTCAGTCTCTGTGCAGATTCTCAGCTAGTTTTCATCTAGAGAGAATCTAGAATTCATTATCGTTTCTTCTAACATCCGAGAAAAGCTGTTGTGCCTGATAGTAAGGTATTGCTTTCGGGACTGGCCGCTTCTAGATTCGAAACCCGATGACACAGAAGAATTGTCATGCGAATGTGCATGCTAAATCCGTCGGAGTCAAATTTCCTTTCTCAGGTGTAGTGGAGAGAGAGAGTAACAGCTCAGTCCAAAATTGTTCTAAAAATTTTTATCAGCCTTTATCTCAATTTTATCAGCTTTGTCCAAAATAGTCGTAAAAAATTTTTTTTTATCAGCCTTTATCCAAATTTTATCAACTTTCTTCAAAGTAGCCCTAAAATGACTTTTCAAAATAGAACGTAAATGTAACTAAATTAAACTAACTGGAACGAGTATTCGAAAAAGGGACAGACTTGACAATGAAGGCATCAAGTTTGAATAGCCACCTTATTGCGCAATAGGAAATTTCTTCATGTATCTGAAAGAGTTTTCTGAATACTCATACGTGTAGGAATGAGATCTTATTTTCCTATGTTTGACTTCCATGTTCCAAACAAATTTCTGTTCAAGAACAGCATTTGAACCTTAATCTATTCTCCAAATTTCAACGCTTGATCTTCGATGGTAAATTTAAAGTGCAACAGACTGACATACGTGGTAACAGATATTCACTGGCATTGAATCTCAAATTTGGATCCACCACTCCCAAATCGCGATGAAATACTTACTTTTCAATTATTTGAATACAAACTGCCATAAAGGAGAGTCTTATTTGATCGAATATTCATTTATTTTGTTCCCACTTTCTTCGAAATAATACAGTTTTACATAATTTTACATATCATGTTTGTGTAACATATGCATTTGACCCCTTCACTGCAATACCCCAAAATTGAGTTTAAACTGTTTAAACCATATATATAAATTGCAAGTTGTAATGTATGCCCAATTTCTTGAGAGAAATTTGAAAATGTATTTCACTTGTATTTCAGGGGAAAAAATTTATCAGAAATGGTAGTGTGATCCAATTACTCATTCGAAACGTAACACATTATATGAATAGCAGCATATATTAAAATTTTATTGTGAAAAGTTGCAATGCAATCGAATAACATAAGAAGAAACCCGTTTTTCTCTGAATACGCATTTGTTTGTAGAAAATTAATACTGTTTTCAGAAACTATCTATTATTTTTAATATCAGAATCTGATAGTTCAAATATCAAAATGAGAAATACAACGGATTATGAATGGGAAAAAATTAACTTTTATCAATGCGTTTGCTATCATGTTGACAAAAGCTCAAATTAAAAAATGTTAACAGTCATTGCAAATTAAACATATGAAAGTGTAATTTTCAATACGTGTCTTTATGAGATGAAATAAATATGAAACATGATATTTTCTAAAAAGTAAATGCAAGGAAACGTTTTCTATGGTCTTTTACAATACTAATTCAATGAAACAGTTTTATTTAAGACAAATACAGTTTAATATGTACAAGAAATCTCCTTTAATTATTGCCCAATAGCTAATTTGAAATCCTTTAGTAATAAATATACATCTTCTAACAGATGGTCTAAATGAAATAAGTAACTATATTTTATGTAAATAGAGTCAATAAATGCTTCTGAATTGCGAATTTAAATTTTTACACATATCTTCTGTCCTGTGAATCATAATTAAAAAAATATTCTTGATACGCTAATGTCTTAAACAAAGAGAGTTGCACCTCGATCAACTAAATCAATCACTAAAGCTAATCAATTAATGAAAATTTCAATATCACGATTCTATAAAAAAAAGGGCGATTTTAGATTATTTCATCGACCGTCTCAAAGAAGGCAATAATCTCTAAGAGTGATTGGCCTACATTTAAAAAATGTTGATTGTTCTAAAATTGTAATATTCAAAACTTAATAAATCTGACAGATTTGACATGCAGAAGATAGATACATTTATTTATTTATTTAAAAGTTGGAGTGCCAAGAATATTTTGCAGAATATGATTCCTTGGAGCCAAAGGACTGTCTAACATTTAAACTTCATAATTTTATTATGTCTGTCTAACATTTAAATGACTGTCTAACATTTAAACTTCATATATTTATAGACCGTAATAAACTAATATGTTATTATTGATATCATTTAAATCCTTTTGAAAATAAAACTAAAAACTGCGTTTCAAAATGAATCCATGAAATTTTTGTTGAATAATTCCTTGAGATATTATAAATTATGAAAATTATTTTGTAGCGCATATAAGACTCCAATGGCGAGCGACTCTGCTTTCAGTTGACATAATTTTTTTAAAGATACTTCGATTTAGTAAAAAAACGTCTTTATATTAATTGCAGTTTCAACATTTCCATTTTAATCTAAAAATTGAATATCTCGGGTTCTGATAGAAAATTAGAGGGAGACGCATAGCACAATGAACAGATCGGCTTAACGTCTACATAATAGTATAAGTGAATTATATGACTATCAAAATCTGAAGCTTAAAAATATTTTGCTGAAAAAAAAACCTATTATGTGAACAATTTATACATAATATTAACTTAAAATTTTAAGCGGCATTAATACTGCCTCACCGGCTGGTCGTCAAAGGCGGCTAGTTATAATAGCAGTACATGCAATTAAAAAAACATAAATTCAGGTAAATATAATAAAGAACTTTAACCTAAAGTAGCTTAATTTCGAAAAATTTTGTAAGAGAAAAAATAATTGGGAAACAATAGTTAAATGATTGCTTACCTTTTAGCATTTGACATCGCCTTTTTGACTATCTTTTAAATATTCTAGGCAAACCATTTTAGGCGATGAAAACTGAAAATTGGAAATACTAAATTTTGAAATTGAAACATTATAATTGCTAATAATTCTTTACATTTATTTGTGTTATTTTTATTTTGAAGTGTAAATAAACGTTTTCTGAACTTGGAAACCATTTGAAGCTTGTAAAAGTTCGAAATATTCAAAGCACATCATATTTGTTTATCACTATAAATCGCATTGGATATATGTTACTTCTGTTCAGTACTACATATATATATATATATATATATATTCCAAGTAGATCTCCATATTTTGCTGCTTCAATCTCATTTGTAAATCTCCATATTTTTTATTTCTTTATTTATTTGCACATTTTTTATATAAAGCAATTTTATATGGTTTTGTAAATAGAATATAAATTAGAAAGAAAAATTATCGCCGTAATCCTTCATTTTTATTTCCTGTGTGAATGCTTGATGCCGACACTGATAGTCAAAAAAAAAGTAATAATAAAAATACTCAAATATCTTCTTGAAAACGTACGTCATCTAATTTTTAAAAGCGGAATTTATATGTGCGTAGTGGAATAACTTAACTGTTAACGTGATTTTTATAAACAAATCATCTGCTTTAAATTTCCTGCATTTGGACTCGAGATGCCATTCCCTTTTCCCTAATGATCCTAAGAAGTTTTCCAAACTGGAGCAAAATAAAATAAAAAATTGGAACTGTCGTAACAACAACATTTGATTACTTCATAATTGATATTGATGATGCACTTGCCAGCACATATTGGAAGTTTATATACTTAACTGCCATTTAAAACTAGAAAGGTGAGCATACTTTATCTGTGAGTACAAGCTGGAAGTAGAATTCTTCAATAGTTAATTATTTAGAAACGAATGAAAACTTTAAAACCTTTTGGAACTTTTGAAATATGAATTATTTATATACTAGCCGCCTTTGGTGACCAGCCGTTTCGCCAATCTTAATGTTCGTTAAAATTTTAATAATTAAATATTTTATGCAATTCCTACCTTAATAGCTTCTTCATCAAAATATTTTAAAACTTCTCATTTTGATAGTCATATAATTCACTCATAATATTATAAAGGTCTTCAGTCATAACGTAATATGTATCTCTCTAATTTTTTGTTAGCTCTCGTAGAATTTATGCTTGAAATTAAAGTGGAAAGAGTTAATCTGCAATTAATATAATAATATTTTTTACTGAAACAAAGCATTTTTCCTATGAGTCACTGAGCGTTTAAACTTTATGGGCACTAAAGAATATCTTTCTTAATTTATGTTATATCTCAAGAATTTGTCAACAAAATTTTCTACAGATTCATCATGAACAGATCGATTAATTAACAATATTTAATTTTAAATGCATCAAACACTAAGAAAATAAACAGAATCGTTTAAAATAATCGGTCGACAACAGGTTAAAAAACTACTTAAGAAATGATGTACTTAAAACAGGTGTCGTCCTCGTCATCTGACCGTGGTTCAAAATTACGAGGTCCGTCCCAAAATAGCCCTAGTGTTGCTTCAAATGGGACGTTAATATAACCAAACCAAACCAAACCATAAGCATATACAAAAAATATATAACTAACATAAATACAATTTAATTACAAAAGCATGCAACTAATCTAAAATTAATTTAAATCTTGTCCGAATCCTTTGATAATAGTTGTCAACAATCAGAACACAATGCGCCTGAGTGAATTTTCAACTCGAGTTAAGGTAACGCAAATGCGTGAATTTTTCTACGCCAGTTAGGGTAACGCTATGCAGACTAGAAATTTTTAATTTCCTTTTTTCTGTTTTATTTTAATTTAAAAGTACTTCAGAATGAATCTGAAAGATCGATTAATTAACAATGTTTAATTTTAGATGCATCAAACATTAAGAAAATAAACAGAATCGTTTGAAATAATCGGTCGGAAAATGTTAAGCCTAGCCTCATTAGCGCGGGGGAAAAAATCTGAAGCCTTACTCATTTGGCGGTGGGGAAATGAAAAGAATTTTTGATGGGAAAGTTAGTTTTTAATTAATAATTAAAATTCTAATTCAAAATTCAAAAAAAGGAGGTCCAGGTGCTCATTCCCGCCCTCCAAGGTATGCATGTGCCAAATTTGGTAGCTGTAGGTCGAACGATCTGGCCTGTAGAGCGCCAACATATACACACACACACATTGAGCTTTATATAAATATAGATAAGTAAATACTAAAAGTAAATACAATATTTTTAAATCATATTTTTATTAATATTCTAAAATGCGGATAATAATTTTTTAAAATCAAAAATGGTGGCATCACAACAAAAAAAAAAATGGTGCTGTAAAAATACCCTAGACGAATTGAAATTTCAGTCACACATACATTAATTTGTAATAAACACCCAGGGTTTTTTTTGTATGTTATCTATTGTGTCTTTTTTCCTTGATTTACTTTTTTACCACATATCTTTTATAAAAGAATATTTTATATTTTTAGTATGCTAAAAAATAGTGTGTTTTAAAAAAGTTTTTTTTTATTAGTTTCTTCTTTTTAATCTTTAATATATTTCATAATTCATTATAATAAGTATCATAAATTCTTAAAATCGATTTTCTTTCTCTAATTCATTATCAGATGGCGATAAACATATGCAATTTATATTTAACTAAAATTAATCAACTAACAAATAATTAAACTCTAGAAATATTAAAATACTTTATTGTCATCAGGTGTATGCAAGTTCACAAAATTTTAGAAAATTAGTATTACCAAGTGATGAAAAAAAATTAAATAAAAGAAAGACAGATTTAAAACGGGACAAATCCAGTCACTACTTTAATTTAGCCATTCAATTTTCTTTGAAGAGTATCATTTGCACAAATATATCACCAGTGTATCAACTTAGCGTCTGTCGATGCGTCCCAAACGTCAATAGAACATCGACCATCAAAGCGAATATTCAACCACCATTACATAGTACACTCATTCATTGCATCCACCCTTTCAATTATTCCTGACCCACCCTCAAATGAGGATAATCCACCAGATAAAATTAAGAAAGTTTCTAAAAATAAAGTGAAACGATTTTTCTTGTGACTGAGAACGGTGCCTGAAAAAAAAAAAGGAAAGGCAAAACTGTATCAAATGAAAGCAAATCCATTTGTGGCACCTCATAAAAATGTTTCCCGCTCTCAAAGGATTCTTTCAGAAATCGTAACTTTACGACGAGGTCCTGCTTCAGGACGATAGGGTGCAGCGAGAATTACTTTTTTTTTTTCCCTCTTGCCTCATTATTATTTTATTTTATTTTCGCTGGCAGATGTTTTTTTTTCTTTCCGTCGTAATGTGAAGTAAGATTCCGAGTTCTGGCAGAGAATGATTATTCAGAAAAGATCTATGAAAGGCAGATGTCACGAAGAAGGAACAAATTATTCGAGAAAGCACGTTCTGTTTGGAATCTGCGTAAGAATTCACTAATGACTTCTACGGAATGGGTGATCTTTAACAATGCTCTGTTGTTTCAATGTTAACGCGTAGGTAAAATCCCATTCATGAATACATTTGTGTTGTTTTTTTCAAGTTAAGCAGCCGATACTTTTTTCCAGGAATAAGCAATGTAAAAATAGAAAGTTTTTTTTTTAATAATTAGCATACACACACAAACCTGGTTAGCTAAATTAGCATTTAAAATATATTTCCTTTCAATCCAATGGTATTCGATTTAAAAAAAAATCCATGCATAATTTCTGCGAATTTTTTTAGTTTGGCTTTAGTTATAATATCACCGAGGCCATGTGAAAGTAATTTTGGAATTATTCTAGTCATTTTGAAAAGTGGCCAGATGAGGAAGATGGCGTCTGAAGAGACAACCATATTCTAATTTGACAATGTAATTTAAATACAGTCAGACAGGTTAATTCATTTATTTTCTTTGGTAAAGTTTAAACTGAATGCTAACAAATTTAATTTTTAAAAAAAGTAATTTGACTAGCAACATATCATAATAGTTCACAAAAGTTATAAAAATGGTGCACGTTTCTAAATAATCAACTCAGTTTACTGATGCTTTTTAAACAATTTATTAAAATCCTTGAAAATTTAAGCATTGAAATTTTTATTAAATTAGGAATTTTCAGTCAAAACGGTCAGAATCAATGCTGTAGGTGTTTAAAAAACATATTAAATGTTAACACTTTGAAATAAACTGCCTTTTTTTTTATACAAAGCATTTTATTGAGTAGAAGAAAGGATATGAAGCACAAAATGATAAAATCAATAAAGTAAAGGTAAAATAATAAAAACCTAAAATTAAGGCATCTTTAAAATGACAAAAGAACTATACTTCAAAGTTAGAAATAAAGTTTTTATTTACCATATAAGAAGTGAGGATGGAATTGGCTTCGAACCGGCAAATTTGATAATTTAATCGAATCGGTATATAAAATGTGAAAATAGCAAAATTTATATATATTTTTTTAAAATTCAAAATGCAGCAATTAGATAATTTTCTGAATTCACTATTTTAAGTTAATATAGTTTAATATTGTATTTAAAAAATGCTTTAAAATTGCCGTTTTATAAGCAAACTGACATGTTAAACTATCTATTCCGTTTTGACAAACAACTAGGATATTAAAATGAAATACAAAAATAAAAATTAAAGAAAGTTTTTTTTTTTATTAAGCTTTGAAAAATATTATTTACTTGAATCTTTTAAAAATATATTTTAACTATCTGCAATCCCTAAAAATGATCATAAATAAATTATCTTATTTCATATTACATTGATTCAATTTTTCTAAACAAAATAAAACCTCAATATAAATGTTAGTCTCTTTCAGCAGAAGCAATTTCATACTTAGTGTCAGTTACAACTTTTTCCGAATGCCAATTAAAATATTTTTATTTCAAAACTTCATTGTTTATTTTATCAAGTTGAATCGAGAATTCTTAAGAGATTTTGAAGCTTCTAATGCTAGACATACAATCTAACAGTTAAAAAGCTCTGTTTTTTTTTGTGTGTGTGTCAAAAAAAAATGGGAGAACTGACACAAATTACTAAACAGGACATTTTAGATTTTGATGAAATAACATTGCTTCATCGAAAACAGAGATTCGAAAAATTATTTGAAATATTGTTATTATATGGATTTATAATTGGATAATATTGCAGTCTTATGATGTATTAATGTTATGATATTGTATATTATTTTTATAAGCTTTTATAACTGCTTTTATGTTTAATTAGACAAAATAAATTAAGAAGAGCCAAACACAAAGATTTTATAAATAAAAGTGAATTGAACAAATAAAAAATTGTGAAGTATTTTAAGATGACTTATTATATAGAGTTCTATTTTTGATTCCAATAATCTCATGGTTATTTCTATGTTGTTTTCATTAAGAGGAACCTTAAGTTACTCCATATTTTTATTGCTAGAACGATGGCAGGATAATGTTTCTTGTAATTTCTCTTACTATGCATTTCAATACTAAAGCTTTTGCATGTGCACATGGATATTATATGAGATTGTCAGAAAAATTTTCTGAGGGTCAGTAACTGTCAAATGAAAATATCTTTATAATACACACGTTAAACTGAAAGACTGATAAAATTATTCGATTTATTTTCAACATGATTAAAGTTTATGTAGGCGAGGGGAAAACAATCGAAAATTTTTTATATACTTTGATTTATTTCTACAAGAAAAGTATTTTTTTTTAAAAAAGAAGCACATATCGGTAAAATAATTATTTTCTTCTAAAGACTTGACATTTGTTATCTACTATCATTTTTTTCACATATTTTTGTTGATACTGCATTCAAGAGGAATCTCACTAAATTTTCACCTTACACAAGGTTACTTTTTTCTATAAATGTAAACACCTGCTTGCAGGAATAAGGATTTCCAATCAAGGAAATAATTTTGTTTGCAGAGTTTCCGCAATTACGTAACTTATTGATAAATATATCTGTAATTTGAGCACTCTGTTTTTTTTTTTTAATTTTTCTTTTTAGCTGGAATTTAAATAGGTCTGGAATATTCTCATTTGGATATACAGAAAAATAGAAGAATACAAAGAAAATCTTTTTTGAGAGAGAGAAAAACAAACATTTTTTTTTGTGTGTGAAATATTGCTTTTTTTGTTTATTTCATATTTTATTACTCGTATTTTGATAAAAGAAATTTTCAGATGAATTTGATCTAAAACTACACTAAATCAAAAATTTTATAAATAAGTCTTTTGGCATTATATTTTATCGTCATATTTATTTATTCAAATTTTTAAAAAGAAAGCTTAAATTTTGACATTTTTAATAAAATATTGCTATCTGTTTTAGATTGGTAACAGTTAAAAGGAAGCATATGAATTGGCATGCGAGTCTGACATGCATTTTGTAAAAATGTCAAACCTTATTTTTTATTCAAATTTCAATTTAAAAATACTTTATGATATAACATTGTAAACAAATAAAGAGAACTAACTTAAGTAACCTAGTGAACAAATAAAGAGAAGAATCGAAACTAAAGTGGAGAAATTCTTTAATTCAATATAAAATTATTATCAGATGTTACAAGCAACTCTACTTCAATGTTTTCTGCTCCCTTTCAGATATCTAGGCTCTCTTGCTCGGAAAAAAGAAATTTTAGCTGACCTTTGCATGATAGTTATGAAATTAACAATATTTTCTGATTTTATTGTTTTTGCATGATTATTCTTTTATTTATAAACGTAAAAATAATGAGACATCATGAAGAGATAAGATCATAATTGCACTTCACCTATATTCAACATTTATTGAATATAATTCAATATCGATCCTTTTATTTAAAAATTACAGTTTAATAGTTTGATAACTATTAAATTTTAAATCAATATTTTAGAATATTTTCGAATAAGTAAGAAAAAACTATTTATATAAGAATATAAGAAAATATTGTAATAATATAAAGCTATTATGATATGTAAAATAAATTTTTAGTAAATGAACAGCTATTTTAAAAAAGATAAAAGCCATACTTTGGAGTCAAAATTTCTCAGTGCGAACGAAGAATAATAAGCCTATAATTTCATAAAATGCATATTATGTAGTTTAAAATTATATTCCATAAAGTTATATACATTTTAAAGTTTATGCATTGCATTGTCTTAGATATTGCATATATTTATTCGAAACAATTGTAAGGATGACAAATTAATGAAATATAATATGTGGCAATAAAAGTCTAAAGCAAAACAAAAAATTGCTGTAATAATGCAAACAATAGCTATTTGTTGCTTTGATAATAAGAATGCTTTTCATCTTAAGAACTGAAAACCAGCATAATGTATTGATGAATATAAACCTCCTTTATTTCATTTGCAGTTCATTTCTCTTAACAAAAAATAAAATTTAAAATATTCTTATATGATTTCCTTGCCTCAACAATTTCTTTTGAAAGGCAAAATCATTTTAAAGCTACACAAAAATAATTCCTAGTGGAACAAGATAGTAAATTATTTTTACTTTTATATTACTCATTATTCATATTATAAATTCTTAATTTAAGAAACCGTACAAATAATGTACATCAATTAAGCTACCAATAACATTTGGATTTTAATTAAATGTTATTCGCTTTCGTTCGTCCAAAATTTCAGAAGTAATTATGTCTCCTATTCTCTTTAAATTATTTAGTTAGGAATTAACAATATCTACTTCTGTTGAAGATTTAATTATTTCAGCTATCCTCTGTCACTTAATAGCTGACTTCTCTAATAAAATTTAAAAACAAAAATAATTTCTTATTATTGTCAAGTATGGTGTTGATTTTTGTAACAACATATGATACTACTAAGCAACTAGAAACAAAATTCTGTTTATTGATTTATCATTTGATCATCTGATTGATTCGAATTTACAACAACATATGATGCTATTAAGCAACTACAAGTAAAATTTCCATCACAAATCAAATTTACTTTGAGGGAGGGCATTCCAATATTTTGCCCGATGTCTGGGTATAATATAACTTTTTTCGTCATTACTGGTTTAAATATAGATGTAATTCAATAATAGTAAATATAGATGTCACTTAAGATATGGCATTATTTCTTCATCCCCTTCAACTTAGTTCAGTTCAAAAAATAATCTCAACGCAAAAAAGTTTTTGTAGCGATGATGCCCCATAAAACTGGTGAAGGGATGTCAACATCCCCCTTCTTTTGCTTCTTGATCGCTACGCCACTATTACTTCCTATCGACGAATTTTATTTAAAATCTGGTTCAAATAAATTCTGTGTGATTATGCCAATTTCATTTATATAATTCTTTGCGTTCCTGAATGACTGTGTTTGTATACGTACAGATAGAAAAGAGCTCAGTCTACCTGTTTCCTTTCTTTTAGACCGATTAGACTCAAAATTTTATTTATGTGCAAATTTATGTAAAGATCCCATATGAATTTCAATAATTTGTGTTCTTTAGTTTACTTGTTTAAATACATACATGGTCAAAAAGAATACAAAGTTCCTTTCATTTTTTTCCCCCAAAATAATCTTTTTTTTTTTTTTTTTTTTGACGCTTGCATTATTTACTCTGAATATACTTCGTATATGGGAATAAGAAAAATGAAAGGATTTTCGAATCTCTAGTCCAAAATATTACAGTATGAGCATGTTTTTGGCTTAATTAATCTTTTATGTTATTTTTAAAAATTTGGTGTTAATAATAGAAAAGCAATCATGAGCATGCAAAAGATGTATTTAATATTGTCGTAATACATATGATAAATTTAGTAGCTGAATCAATAGAAGATATTGTTTTAAAATATATTTAAAATTATTTTTAAAAATTTATTGAAGTTACAGAAAAAAAATTTGTATGGAAATAAGATTGGTATCATTGAAGATGTTTTTTTTCCAGGGGAGGGGGATGAGGGGGAATTTTAATGTGGTGTGAGAAGATATTTTTATGTAATAGTATTCTCTGAAGTTATCAAGAAAAAAATGTACGAATATTGATTAGTTTTTAATTAAAATTTTGAAAAACTCTTTCTCATTAAACTTTAACAACCCAAGAAATTATCACATGACAAATTTGGTAGCTCTAAGTCAACGGTTTGTCTTATAAAAAATTTGAGCAGTTTTTATACCATGTAAGTCGATTGATTCAATTTACAGATTTCTAAAGATGGAAGCTTTATTTACACCATTTTCAACGTTCCATTATTTTTTGTATTAACACTGATATCAATTCGGATCGTGAAAAAAATAACAATATTAATACTTGTTTTTAATGATAATTTTATGAGCCCTTTCAGGATTCCTTGTAATTTTGATCGTGATGACAGTAATGTTCGTTCAAAATGTTTACATGACTGTACTCATATTCGTGTTTCTATTTAACTTAACGAGAAAATAAAAGTGATGATTTACTGTTATAAAAGGGCCATTAATTGTTCGCTTGCAGCTTATTAATTTTAATTTTGCTACAAATATTATCCACCAAATATATCCGCTATGATAATTTAAAATCTCTCTCATAATACGAGTTTTTAGTTAGAATTACTTTGATTGATAAAAATATGGACGTATATTTGTTAGTGTCCGTTATTTTTTAATGCTGAGAAGATAGATTGTTTCCTTGTGTTTGCTTTAAAATGTTAAAAAAAAATCGAATAAACAATGAAATACTTTTTGCAAATGAGAACACACTTTTTGAGAGAAAAAAATACGGCCTGAAATTTAAATAATTACTCTTAATTAGCATTATGAAGAAATTAGATTTGTGGTAAAATTGTAAGATTCATGCTTGTTCAAGATGCAAAAATGCAGTGACCATGGGTGTATTAGTAAAAGGAACCAGATTTTCTTAATTTTAATTTGGATTATTGACTACATAAAGTGAGGAAGAGCGATACAAAGTCTAAAATATATGCAAATGAATAAATAAAAGATTTTAGATTTTAAAACAAAAATTTTTTTTCAAAAAAATGTAGAAAGATATAAAAAAATGTGTGATGATATTTTATTTATTTTTCCTTTGGACTGCTTTATCCATCTGTCTATTAGAGGTAAAAATTCTGGAAGACTAAACTTTTAAAATTATTGTTTGATTTATTTTTTATTGATATGAAATATTTACCATTAAAGTAAAAAGAGAGATAATTAGGAGCAATTTTTTTCAAATTCAGCACATTTACTTAATTTGGAGTCAAAAATATTATATATGCAGTTTAGAGTCATAAATCGGTATTTTATCGACTAATTTAAAAAATATACTCATTTTAAGAACATGACATAAAATAAAGAAGAATTTACTTAACTTTCATTTAAAATTAACTTTAAAAAACGTGATATATTTTTCTTCATAAATTTTAACATTAGGTGTTTATAATCAAGTGCATAAATTTAGATCAATCCGGAATATTTAATTTAAGTTTGAAATAACGTATTATTAATATGATACAAGCAGATGAAACGTGAAACCGTTTCAGTTAAGCTGGGTTTGTTCTTTGTATAAAACTATAATTAGTGGGATGGGCGAAACAAAAAAAAAAGTAAATGGAGGGAAAAAAGGGCAATTTTTTTGTTCACTTTATTTCCAATTATCATTAGTTTTATGTTCTAATAATTACAAACGCATTTCTAAGTAAAACAAAACATTAATCGATATTCAGAAATGTTTCATGAAAATTCAAATTATTCGAGTGTATACATTATGCTTTTCGCGACATATATTATACTCTTCACCATTAAAAAAAATCACAGATAATCCTTTAAAGAAACATGAGTCATTAGCCAAAAATTGAACCCATGCAACCTGCGTTTAGTTTTGTTTAATTTACATCTGAATTTAATTTGGTTTGATTAAATTAATTGTATAGGCTCTTATTTAGTACAGACTAGTAATCTTGAACCATGATAATGTGACTAGGGTGGAATGATAGCAGGCACCTCTCTCAAAACTTTCGAATTACAACAGTGAGTAGAAGGTAAGATTCTCAACGAAGTTAAAGTGTACAAATATATATATATACATACAAATATACACGGAGAGTCTTCCAGTTGAATAGGTTCTCGAAACCACGATCTTCCGTTCCGATCTTGAGATTGCCATGAAATCACAGCGTGAAGGTCTCGTGAAGGTGAATTCAAATTTTTGAGTAATTTTAGTTATCTTGAACCATAATCATATGACTAGGGCGGATCGATAGCAGACACCTGTCTGAAAACTTTCGAATTACACCATGTGTTCCTTAATTTCTGCAAAAAGTAACTGGATTAAAGATAATTATATGGAAGGTTCCAATTATTCTTCTGAATTGGTTACTATATCGCCTTCCTGCACTTGCAGTTACTAATACTTCCTTGATGCAACCATTAGAAAGGCTTATGATTGTCGTAACTTGTAAACATTTTTTTTATCAAACAGATTATAATTTAGACATGCATGGCATTTCATAGATATCCACTGCGAGACGACATGGAAGTATGAAATCTGCTAAATTTGAAGTGTGCTGAACTTTTAAAAGTAGTTTCGGAATAGTGGTGAAATGAAATAGTGAAAATTGCAAAGTGATTATTTTTTAAGTGACCATATTCAAGAGACTTTTAGAAAAACGAGAAAATATATATCATAAAATAAAGTCATTTTCAGATCTCCGGGGCACTATTCTGAATTTCAACTGAATGACACATAAAAATATAAGAAGTAAAGAAACATCGATAAAAATAACCAAATTTTTCTTCGTAACTCTTTAATCTATTCAATAATGATCAGTATTAATGATGTTGTGCACCAACTGATATTTTGATATGATAATATTGTCAATATAATTGTTGCACTTATATCCTTTATGCAATTCATATGCCAAACTTCGATTCAATCATTATAGAATGACGCTTGGAATGCATTTATGCTGTCTGTCTTCTGAACAAAGTATTTTTTTTCTTTTTGTATGTAATTCATTTCCGTTGTTATGAAACGCATGTCACCGAGATTTTGAGACTTTCTGAAAGTTAACTTTTTTTCCACGTCTTTCTGAATAGAAATATTTCAGTATTTTGCAACGTAATAAAGATTATTGTCAAACCTATTTCTATAGATTAGTTTTCATATAACAAAAAAAAATAGATTCGAAGGGGAAAAAATCTCATTTCTATAAATTAAATATGAAACATTTAAGCATATTTTTTTTAAAAAAAAGTCGGAAAAAAACTCATTAACTGCCTGTATAAGGAACGTCCGAAGACATTCTCCATCTGCACTCGAAATCCCAGTAACATGCCATGAATCACGTCCGCAACATATCTTCGGAACTGCCTCATTCCATTAACTTTATCTCGCTAGGTGAACTGTGTGTGCCCCACCCTTTAAGGCATTCACAAGGCTACTTTTTTTATGGCAAATTGACAGATCGTTCTATTAAGAAGCAGTGGGAAGAAAAGAAAAAGAAAAAAAAAGAAGAAAAAAATGGAGCCCGTTCGGATGATGAGGGCGGATTCATTTGGTTTTATTTTTAGAGCTGAAATATGCTAACTTAATGATGGATCAATTTTAAGTTGAAGATTTCTGATATGAAACCAAATTATATGTGAAGGATTTGATATATTTGAGAATAAAAAAAATATTATAATAAACATTTTTTTATAAAAATAATTTTCAAACTGACAGGAGATAATTCATTTTTGGCTGAAAGAAGGGAAAGAATAAATAACGAAATAGTACAGAATACACTAATCCGTACAATAAAATTAAAATTTGTTTTAATATCTTCTCAAAGCATGTACTTTTACATATCAATTTTAGTAATTCGATAATTTTAATCAGTAATTTTCAGAAAAATATACTTTGAATCGCATTAATTTCTAATTAAAACTTTAAAAGCGAATTCATTGAAATTTTGTGCAAATAGTTCTCTGCGAAATATTAAGAATTAAAAAAAATAATACCTCCTGTTAAAATAAGCATTAATTCGGAGAGTTTCCATTTCGAAATATCGTTTCGAAATTTCTCTGATATATTGCTAGTCACCTGCAAATTTATTTTAAAAAAAAGATGCATAATAAAGAGGAATAAATGTGATTAATAGCTTCAATGCCATAGAAACAAAATCAAAATTTTGCTTAGCTTTTATTCATTTAAACACAATCTCATTTTGAAATCAGTTTGAAAACAAGACAATGACAAATTGAGTTATTCATCTAGAACATTAATCAGCTCGGGGAAAAAAGGATCATTAAATTAATCATTCATTGTCAAAACAATCAAAACGAAATGAAGTATCGCAATTTGTCATGCTACCGCTTATGAGTGAGAAAGGCAGACTGCTCTGTGTTTTTATAAGTTAAAATTTGAATTTATAATTTTAAAGTGCAATGAAATTTGGAAATTCATAAAGTATTGCATTAAAGCTGAGTAATTTCTAAAAAGATTGTTTAAAGTATGTCCCTAATAAAACGTAATAGACTTTGGCTTATATTTTTGTAAAGGGGAAGAAGATTTTAGTTATATTAATATTTACTAACTTTTGTAATAATTTTTTTCTTGTTTTCTATTTTTTTATTTGCGGTAAATAAATTTAATGTGATATAAATATGAGTTTTATAGCTAGATAGCTATCAATATTTACAACCATTCATGTTCAAAGGCAATTTAAAAAAAATCGGCATATTATCCAATAGAAAATACCATTTTACTTTCTCGCATATGAAGTATAGAGAAAGCATTGTAAGCGTTGAAAAATTCTAACTTGAGATGATAACGAATCTCTACATTTTAAACTTCCCAGACAAACATAATGCTATTTTTGACAATATTTCCGCCTGTCCATCTATGACTCAAAGAAAACTCAAAAATATGAAGATAACTCAAAAATGGATGGCAGAAATTTGTTATATGGTATTTACTTCAAATCTGTAGATTTCCATCAAATTTTGAGCAAAATCCATTTAGATGTAGTCTGTTTGTCCGACTGTTCGAATATAAGTTAACAAAATAGTTACAAAACGAAGAAATCTAGATAGGTAAAATTCGATGCACATATTTAACATCTATAATATATCCACTATCAAATTTCGAGCCAAATTCAACAATAGTTGACTGTTTGCCGGTCTGCATTTTCAAAAGTGCACAAACTCGATTACACAAAAATGCAATGAGTTAAATAAATCAGATTTGGTATGTTACTTTGTGATTACAATTGTAGTTCTGCGTCAAATTTTGGTTTCAATCAGTTTTGAAAAACGTGTCAAAATATTAATTCCATTTTCAGATAGAACTAACCGTATTCTAGGGATAAATCGCCAAAACATTAATCAAGAATCATACGATAAATTCAGAAAAAATGCTAAATTCACGCGAAAGGGCAATATTCTGTAACTAATGTCGCCAATATCATGCAAGGCGTTCTCTATCTCACCCAAGGTCTTCTATTTTTTTTTGGGGGGGGGGGGGGGATAAACCTTTAAAGAGTATGCGAGAAAGTTTTGGGGAGATGGTTACCGTTAGTTTTAAAAATGGTCTTTTATTGGGATGATGAAGGCAAGATTTATCTATTTGTCCTATTTGTCAAAACAAACGCAAATCGTTTTGCTGAAAGACGAATAGTCTTTAATTTGAAGGGGAGATATGTAATATGAGCACGGTTATCTTGGGAATATTTTTGGATTGCATGGTTTGCTATTTTGGGACAACCCACTGATGTGGTTTGAAAACATAAAACGAAATGATATGTTTTCTGTACTCGCAGGCACAGTTAAAGAGCTATTCATTTCAGAAAGTTAAAGAAAAATGTCTGGAACATAATAGGAGATGATGATGAGTAAATCCATGATTTGTTTACCGATTAATCTTCTTCCGTGTGACAGGTTTACGTGTTCTGTCTCTTTCGTATAATAAATCATGATAAAGGTCTCTTCGTCTTTCTCTATTGTATCATCACTTTCAACAAGTCTTTTGATGATTTTAAGAATATGGGTAAACAGTAATTGTTTTGAAGTAAGCATGTCAAATTCAAAAATTAACGTAAGTCAAATAAGTAAACTTATTTGGCTCACAACATCTATCTGGGTCAACATAATGTAAGAAATAAATGTTTAAATCAACTGTTTTTTTTTTTTTAAGTGACAAGATAGTATAAGAAATCCGTGCACCTTCATAATATTAAAGTTTCCTTTTTACCAATTGATTACTCTTTACTCATGCGAATTTTACATGAATGCAGATATAATCGACTTTGAACCAGGTGTTTTTAGAAAAAAATTTTAAAATTGGTCCAAGATAAAAGTTAGAATGTTAAACTTAGTAACTGCATGAAATTTTTTTGTCCATTGCATTTAAGGAATTTGCATATTTTGAAGAACTTTCGAAACGCAGTGGATGAAAAGCAAAATAATTCTTACGAATTATTAATGTCGAAAATTTAAGAATACAAGTGCTTGTTGCGTGTACATTAAGAGCAGCTACAATTCTACACTTTGTTCTCATACTTATCCGTGAACTTTTTTCTTCCAACCTTTGATGAAATTCAAAAATAAACATTTATAATGAGTAACCACGAAATTTTGAGATAAGAGAATTGGAGGAGAAGCATTGCTAAGAAACTGGAAGTATAACTGTTTCAAATGCTGATTACCAGAAAATCAGCAGCATTATCCAGGATTGCGACCATCTTATAGAAATTATTTAAAGATATCAAATTCATACAGATCCTTTGTTCATTCGCAACAAAGGCCAAGGAAGATTAATATTTGTCTATTAATACAAGGGGCATACCGGCTTTGGGCCTATAAGGGGTCTTTACATAACCTAGGAGTATTAATTAGCATCTCCTTCAAAGGTTTAAGCAAGTTTCGGAGAAGATTCATTTCCCTTTCCCAGCTTTCAAAACCATTTTATTTATTTCAATTAAATCTCTGTATAAACAGAAGTGAACTATTTAAGTAAAATATATTGCTACAAAATGAAATAAGAAAACAGTTAAGCGTTGGTCACCTCTAAGAAAGTTTGTTTTAATATCTCGGGCATAAAAAAAGACATTTTAAATTTAAAAGTAATTTTATACAAAATGGCGTTTTTAAGCCTTCTAAGTACTTTAATACAAATTTCACTAAGGCTTATAGCCTTGTTAATCAGTTAACAGTAAAAAAATATTAAATTGAATGATATGATCTAACAAACATGAAAAATATCCCAAACGTGATATTTTGAAACTAAACCGATACTTTAATTTAATTTGAACAAGTTCGATTACACAATTCTTGTGAATCAAATGAAAAAAGAAAATACATTAAATTGAAAGTAATAATGGGGAAAATAATCTTTGTGTTCCGGTGATATTCTACTTTGCATATTTTATAATTGGAAACTAAAATTTGAAGTATAGTTGTAGTCACAAGATAGCATACAGAATTTCATAATTTAAATCATCCTGTTTATGTGTTATAGCGTAAATACGAAGGTACAGACCGACAGATGGTCAACTTTCGGACAGATTTGGTTCAAACTCTAATAAGAATCTATCTTTTACATGATAAACCTGTGTACTAAATTTTAGCTATTTAGTTTTTTCCGTTTTAGAGCTATCAAGTTCACTTCTAATTGAACAGCCAGACAGACAGACTTCCTATGAATGAATTTTGTTCAAAAGTTTTTAAAAATCTATAAATCAGGTCATACACCAAAATAAGTTCTTATATCAAATTATCTGTCTTTTTCATGAGTTATCGTGTATACAGACAGACATAATACCAAAAATACATTTTTAAGATTCAGTCTGAAATGTAAAGATTCGTCAAAAACTCGATTTCAGATTTTTAACGATCACAATATTTTCTTTATACCTAGTAGACGAGAACTTTAAAAAGCATATGACAGGTAACTGGACTGCAAAAGTGCCTTAAAATGCTCTTTTTAGCATCCTAATTTTTCCTTTTGGAGTATCCTTACTCCCCTCCCACTTATCTGAGGCATGCCATAGCTCCCCCCCCCTCTCCTCCCAATTCGAGGGGACTGTATTTCGTATATGGCCGTGGATTAAATGATCCGCAGACTTGATTACTGGCTCGTATGGAAGTTTTCTAATCGATGTCAATTCTTTTAACTTTTAACACTATTAAAAACGCAGTTGTTCTGTTCATTTATCTTCTAACTTCCGTCGTACTTTGGTTTACTTTCTTATTCGTCTGCAATGGTAAGATATTAAATATATTATTTCTTCTGTAACTTCCAATAGGAGAAAATCACGTGTTAAACATTTGATGAAGCAATAAGAATAATTTGAATTTGACAACAATGTAATCTAATGTTTGAAAATTATATACAGTTCCATGATATGATAGCTCTATTAAAAATGAAATTGACTGGTTTATTCATCTTATAACTTTTGCGATGTTGTAACTTCCCTTTTTTATTCGTCTTCTGAACTACATATACATTAAATGGGAACTGTCTTCATTAGCTTTCAATAATGGAAGAAAATTCGATTAAATATTTGATATAAACAGTTTGAATTTCAGAGCAGCAATCTAAATTAATTGCTGAAAATTATGCAAAAAATATTTTCAAAAAATTTCCAAAATTAATGAAATGTTTGCACAACTAATAAATTAGTGGCATTAAAAGGAAAATCTTGTTAAATTTTGAAATAATACAGAACTTAATTTTGTACAATAATCGCATAAAAATGAAAAAAATTCAGTTTAATTTTTAATTAATAAAAATTCTAATTAATTTTTTTAATCGCAATTTTAATTCAAGGTGCATTTTACCACCCTCCGAAGTATATACGAACTATGTTTGGTAGCTCTATATCTAATGGTCAGGCGAGCGCCAAAATTAAAAACTGCTTATTCTCTGGAAACTTTTGAGCAATCATTAAATTGACGTCAATACAAATACAATTTTTTAATTTTTGAAATGGTGTAAAAATTGTTTTTCGTAATGATATTTGTGGGTATTACTTGGTTTAAACGAAAAGATTTTGCTTAAATTTTAATTAATTCAAATTTGAGAAAAAATCTCTTCTTGAAGCACACTTCTATTCCCCAAAATATAATATATATGCTATGTCAAATGGCCTAGAACATGTATTACAACACACGAATATGTACATTCATCTCTATTATTAGTACGGATGTCCAATTAATCCAGAAATGAAAGGAAAGTGAAAATTTTCAAAATTTCGAGTAGCAAAATATTTTAAAACGTGAAAATAACGGCATGAACAAATTTTGGGTGCTCTTAAACTTAACTGGTAAATACAAGAAAAATTTGAGCATTTCAACTTCATCGAATCTTAAAATCAATTAAAATTTACACATCTTTTCTTTTACCTCCATGTTTATTTGGTTATATGTCATTTTAATTGAGAAAAATGTAAAAAGTAAAATAATAATAATAATATTTCAGAGATAAAAATATCAGCAAATTTCGCTTGAAATTTGGTTAAATGTTTCCTCAAATTTTCATATGGTGCAATTCCAAATGAACTTAAATGATCATCGATGTATATTTAGAAATTTTAAAATTTAATTTAAATTTTTCTTTTGAAGTTTAGGTGGGCAAATTTTAGTTTTAAACTTTCGTCATGCGGGTCATTTCGGAAATGGGGAACAGATTTAAATAAGTTTTGATTTACTTACTTTATAATTTAAACTGCCAGTGTATTCTGCATTTATCAGAGAGATATTTTCTAACGAAAGATAAAACAAAGAATGAAGACCCGATTTAAAAATTCTCGATGCATTGTTCTTTACTTTGAATTGCAGTTATCAAACGAGAAACCACTCTTTCTCAGCTTTAAATAGATTGATAGAAAAAACTGACATGGAAAAAATCTGGGAACGCAAAAAGTTGGAATAGTAATGAAATCAAAGGAACTCTTATTGGTTGTTGGTTATTAATACCAATTCATTATAAAGTCCGTTTTGTTAAGAACATCGATATGCTTTGCAATGATGTATTTTATTGGTGGCGAGTAAAATGTTGAACATGTGCTCCTTCTATGTTTAAAGTTTGTCAAAGAAAGACAGATCCTAAGACTGGCTCTCAAGGGCATTAATATAAATTGGACTCCAGATTTTCCCCAACTTATTTCCACCAGAAGTGCTTTTGGAAATTTCTGTAAATTTATTGTTGACATCTGTAATCCTTCATGACTGTTAAATTTTCTTCTTTTTCTTTATGTAATGTGTTGCATACTTACTTCTGTAAGCCCCGTGTGATACTTTGTGGTGCACGGGGTTTTATAAATGTTTCAACAAAAAAAATGATGCAGTCATTGATGCATTGTAGCTTTTCTGTTATTGCATACAATTCCTGTCAATCGTCCAGTGTTATTATTATATATCTTTCTGTTAATAAGCAATTTCCGAACGCTATTTCGCTTTCCGCTCTAAGTTTCTAGTTTAAGTGATATTCTTTGAAGATTGGAGCCAAAAGAGTTAGTGATTTTGAGATAGATGGAACAGAGCTTATTGGCTCTCACATTTATACCATATTTTAAAAAATGTCTTGATTTCTTTATAGACAAATAAATCGCTTTTTTTTTTTTTTTGCGTGCGCTCTTGAAAATTAGAAAACATTTTAACCCTAAATCAAATTTACAATATCATTGCTACTGCTACAGGACGATTCAAGTTTGCACCTGTTAATATTCTTAAAAATACTACTCAGTCACAATAGCTTTTGAAAAATGACCAAAAAAATATTTATTAATCATTATTGTACCACGCTATTTTGCAACTAGCACTATGAAATTATTCTCAGTTTTTTTTCGAATACTTTAAAAATATTATTAGTTTATCCATGGTCAGAAGTTTGCTAAATCGGTTGCATTTATTTTAGTTATATTCAACCACTTATTTGTTCTTATCGTTTACGTAAATCGGTATTTTTCCCCCACTTCACAGAAAAAGTTGTCTTGAGTAATATTCGCAGTCATCAGTAACAGTCAACAAAATTCCGTTCTTTCAACATAAATAACATTAGAATTTATCTTCACTCATTTATTTAAGTCTTGCACATGATAATACTTAAATATTACTGGCTCCTAGCTTAGAATTAGGAAAGAGTGAAGTGAATTTTAAGTAGTAAAAAAAAAAGCAAGAATAAAACTTGTTTTAAAAACATAAATTCCACCTATCAAGACGAAGATTTACAAATGGTTCATTTTTTACTTCCTCATGTGCAAACATAACATATGTTTAGAATTATGTCTATCTATGAACACGATAACTCAAAAATACTTTGAATTAGCCAGATGAAATTTGGTATACGGACAAAAAAAAAAGCCAAATATTGTTGATTTTTATCAAATTTTCAGCGAAATCCTTTCAGAAAGTTTGTCTGTTCGGCTATTCAAATACAAGTGAATATGATGATACCAAAGAAAGAGAGCAAGCGAGATAAAAATTTAATCCACAGATTTGGCGTCTAAAATATAAAGATGTCAAAGTGCGATCCAAATCCATCAAAGGATGACCAATGTGATAATTCAAAAAGTAACTTAGATATATGAAATTCGGTTCACAGTTTTGCCATATAAAATGTAGGTCTTTAAAAAAATTTTGAGTAACATTTTACAAAGTGTTGATTGTCTGTTGATCTGTACTTTCACAAACATATAAGTGGGATAATTCAAAAATACAATGGCTTAAATATATGAAATTTGGCAATATATTTTGTGGCCTCAATTGTAGTTCTTTGTAAAATTTTGGTTTCAGTCAGTTTATTTGGAAAAAAAGGTATCCAAAATACATATTCAGGTTTTTGACACTTACGTGTTAACCATATCTCAGCGAATAATCGCCGGAGGAAATCGTCAAAGATCGTAAGCTAATTGGCTTTTTTGTAACTATTGTTTGACACTGCCATGCGGTTAAGTACATTTATAAGATAGTATGCGAGAAAGTTTTGAGAAGATCACTTTCTCTGATTGCAGAAATTATATCATTATCCAAAGCAAAAGTGAAAATTCTGGTTTGGAAATAATGTTCTAAAAAACATTTTTTTTTATCGTGGGAGGCACGCGAAAGTATGTTTGCGTAATAAATATGCTAATTTGCTATATGTAGAAATAATATGCCATTACAAAAATACGTAATAATAATAAATTGTGTTTAAAATTCATTTAAATTTTTTTTTAGATTGAAAAAACATTACACGGAAATGGAATAGATATCAATGAAAAGCTAAACTTTTAATTTTTAAGTGGTGTAAATAAGGTTTTTATGCAATTATACGTTTCTAAGTAATTGGGAAAAATGCTAGTTTCGATTAATTTTTACAAAAGTTAATTTTTGCCTTAAGAACTAATTTTTTAAAATTAGTTTTTGTCCGAGTACAATTGAGTAAGCATAACTACAAAGCGAAAGGAGTTGAATGAAATTTGGTGTGCAGATTTAGCATCTAAGTATAAATCTTCACCAAATTTTGAACCATATTTATCGAAGGGTTGATCTGTCTGTCGGTTTGTATTTTCGCTAGCATGCAAATGCGAGAACTCAAAAATGCAATGTCTTAAATTTGGTATATCATTTTGCGACTTCAATTATAGTTCTGCGTTAAATTTGGTTTCAATTAGTAAAAAAAAAAAAATTGTTATCTTGGTTGACCTTTCTAATAATATTTGGGCATTAACTACATCCCAGCAATGAATCTCCAAAAAAAATCTTGAAAGAATTGTGTACTGTTAAATTCTTTCATAATTATAGTTCGCAATGGCATGTAATTAATAATAGACGAATTTATTTATTAGAGAGTATGCAAGATAATTTCAAGGAGACTCTCACTGTTTTTAAACAAACCGCATTTAATTCATTCTTTAAGTATGAATAAATGAGATTTCTTCTTCTACATTTTTATGAATCATGCCAACTAAATGCTGCAATCTTGGCACCATAAGACTTCGTTGAGCACCATTTTGTTTTGTTTTGTCATCCCACATTCCAATTGTTTTTTTAATGATTTTATTTTTTAAAAATTCAAATAAAACGAATCTGTGGATGTGATACTTCCTTACAGATTTGCAATGCGTATGATATAAGGCTCTATAAGTTTCTCTTAAACGCGGAACAATAGCCATATGAAATTTGTGCATACCGTTCCAGATGTCTTTTTAAAACTCAACTTTGCTATTCTAAACTTTTGAAATGAATTATTTCTAAAAGCATTTATATTAATCCAAAAACAAAAATCAAATTAATTGTCGATGTTTTTTGCTCAGTTTTTCAACAATGACTTCCAAAATAGTCATTTCACGAAAATAATTTAAATACGTTTTGCAAAGTAAACTATTACCTTTGATAATATATCAATTTAAGGGCCATATGTTGGTTTTATCTTTAATTTTTCACAATTTGTTTTAAATAAAATTTGTGGCAGTGTTTTCTGTTGTTGTAATTAAAATAAAATGTTTTATTGTTTCATCAAAATCCAGACATATTTATTTTTGTCACTATGATAAAATTATTGCTTGCTTTGGATATTAACTCGAAGTCAGAATTTTTTACTTTCATTTTACTTTTGTAGCAGTCACACCTTTTTAATATGCACGTTCAGCAATCCGACGGTGTTAATTTAGTTACTATATGATTCCTTTCCTTTAATTTCAACAATTTTTAGTATTGCCCATGTGTAAGGTCATTCTAAGTCACTGATTCCCATACTTACCGGAGTAAGAAGACTGAGAGAGAAAAAGAAGAAATATTACGTTTCCAGTCCAGCACACAAACACCGAAAAGAAGAGAGAAATATTATGAGTTTTGGAAACAAATAAAACATGATATGAAGGAACTTCTGTTACCACTGTAACCATGGTGGAAATGGAAATCCCAAGAATTGCTAGATTTATGCCAGATGAATAAATGTTTAAAGGCAAAGAAAGAGAGAGAGAGAGAGAGATTCAGTTACTGGCCAAAGGGCCAAATGGAAAGACAAAGGACAGATGAAAAAAAGAAGAAATAAAGAAAAACTATTTTACTAACTTTAAAGTGACTTAAAAATATTTTCATCCCCAACAGCATCGATATGTCAGTTATTAAAACAATAAGTCATAAACTTCTCGTAGTAATGACATCAACATTTATTCATCTTAAATTTAAATGATATTAATAGAGAAAAAATATTTAATATCGCCATATATCATTCTCTTGCTGAGCATACCAAGCAATGGCAAAGAAAACATAATAAAATGAGTATCAGCCTGAATCTTACGCATGACAAATGTAATTTTTTTTTATTAATATGCCACATGCGGAAAAGATACGTCATGAATTCATTAAAATTTAAAAAAGAATTAAAGAAGAACCAAAAGTCATAAAATTTACGGTTTGCAAGGATGGGTTTAGAAGAAAAAAGGATTTTATTTGCTCAAAGCAAAGTAAGCGTATCTCCAAATAGCAGGAGACGGAATTAAAACTAAATATAAAAACACATTTAAGCAAATTAGGATATTTTTTCTAAAACTGTACGTGCAAAGATTCTTTATTGGGCATCAGCGGAATACTATGATGAGTAGATTAACTGCTGTTGATTTTGTTTTTTAAATAAATAATGCATTAACAGTTATTGCGAAAATTTCGTAAAGCGAAATGATGCAAAAACGAATGTCCGTTTCATGCCCTGGATAATGAAGTGTGTCAATATTTTGAAGAAATTGTTCCTGTTAAATTTGTTCTTCATTGTTTTTCATTGTTGTTCTATCGTATTTTAGGCTTGTCTCAAGGAATAATTTGTTTCTTCAAATTATTACTACCTGACCGTAATGACTGGTTTCACAATATGGTAGAATTTAGTTTAATATTATTCAGTTGCTTTTAATAAATTGGAAATAAATTCTGTTTACAAGTATTTACAAAGAATTTTACCTTAACTATCATTATTCTTCATTTCTTTCAGTTATCCTCACTAATCGCTCAGTATATTGGTGTTCGTAATAGTCTTAAGTTCTATTCTTATTTACTCACATAGTTTTACAAATCATTGGGTTGAATTTTACATCTTCGACATGAGCATTTGCCTACTGACTAGTGATGGTTGATGCAATAACACCAGGGAAAGATGAAGTTTTTCATTTATTTTTATATGACTGAAGATTATTGTTGAAGTTGATTTCTATATAACTGAAATTATATCCATTTAAATTTATTTTCAATTGCTTAATAATCAGTTAATAAGCATTCGAGTTATGTTTTTGATTTGATAAAAATTATTTTTAATAAGAAAATTTTAAGATATTTCCTTTTTAATAATTTCATTAAAAAATTTTTGCTTTAAAATAAATTTTCTCATATTTGCTGAATTTCTTAATGTTCTTCATGAAGATTCGGACAATAGCGATTGAAAATTAAAGGAATTCTTTTTTTATAATATTTTTTTCCAGGGATTAATCTCAAGATCCAGGATATAATTTTATGGCGGAAATTATAGAATACATTTTCATATTTGATATTCTGTTAGTATTCCGTATTTATCGCCTATTGCACATTTGCTTACGGAATTTATAAATATGAATTGGAACTTGGAGATTTAATTGGAAAATTGGAGATTTAGACAAAAATAAATCTCAAATGTGCCCTCTTAGCCCACACAAATATAATAATTATAGAAATAAAAATTAACATTATTAAATATGAAAATTATGGGAAGAAGAAAACTTACAAAGATTTGCATTTTCCCAAACACAGAAAAATTTTCGCGATGAAAATGTTAACACAGTTACAATAGCACAGATAACATTAAGATAATGACAGGTCAAAAGGAAAGCTTTCTGTTTATTTCCTCAGAACTGAAATCCTTTACACAGGATAAATCGATCAACACCATATTTGCACTTCTAATCCATATTTGATTCCTTTCCTCTAGAATACAAATTCGGAAAGCTATATGAAATTATCTGTAGCCAAACAACTTAGAGTACCAATCTGTAAATGTTGTTAAGCGGAAGTTGTGATGTTTCAATCACTATATCAATAATCAAAGCCTTCGACCCATTACTTGTTTTCAAAAACTTACTGTAAATAAAAATTCTTATTTGATTCTGTAAATAATATAATTGCTTCTTCTTTTAGGAAAACCGCCAACTTTCCTCTACCAGAACATTTGAGGTAATTGAATGAAAGTTGTTCACGACAGTTTTGAAATTGGAACAATGGTTGATTCTTATGATCATCAACGGTCACTGTATCAATCCTTCCCCTAGGAAGTACATCTATTCATCGGAATGGAGGTGATTCAACTTCACATCTTACTTTAACCACTAGGAAAGGGAGAACTAACTATCATACCAGAAGTTTTTCATTTCTATATTTTTGGTGTCTCCCAGTTGGGGTCCTCATCTAGGAAAGGAAGCAGAGATTTCACTTTCCAGCAGAATGGAAAGCTACTTAGTTGGTAATTACTTATTCATGGATGCTACAAGAGAAAATGCAAAATTATAAATTAGCAGTAGTACAGATCATAGTAAATCTCTTCATAAATGAATTCAAAAGCTGTTAATCTAACCTCCCAGCAATTTTTCTTTGTGAGGGAACATTCACTATCATTTTTTTCCACACTAACAGCTCTCATTGAAAACTAAAAATAAGAATAATTGCAATCATACAAACCGTAACATTAAACAAATTGCAAAGAATTCAAGATACATTTGGATGTCAAGTTGATATTTTCAGATATTTCATGACGATCATATTTATGAATTTATAACTTCATGCTGTTATTTTTAAAATGATTGAACAATAAAATTTAATTTTTTTCCCTTATTTTTTTTAAACATGGGTCTTTAAAGTTACAGGTTTCACTTATAATCTTTCTGTAAAATAATTTCAGACGAAAGCTTCACACTAACATTTTTAAGCATTTTTTGGCTGCAAAATTTTAAAACTTTCCAAAAAAATTTAATCTTGAAAATCTGCAATAAAATTTTTGTGAGCTGTCTCTCTGTTAAATGAACAAGCTTATGATATTATTGCAAACAGTTTAAAATGAAAAATAAACATCTCGTCGACACAACTATTAGAAGCAGTCCTATTACGTTGTCAAATGATTAATCTGAACTCAGTGTTGAACAGCTGGTGAGAAAAGCTCTTAAAATAAAACTTTCACAAGTTTGCTATAATTATGGACACTATTTAGGGGAATGTTATTTCTATGCTGCATGAAATGTTTGGCTTAGAAAAGAAGTTACGTTGACAGATTGCAATAAATAAAGACGGTAAAATCACGCTGAATGATATAATTTTAGTAGCGTGTTCAGAGATAACACTTTAAGGAGAGGAACACAGAAGTCGAAACGTGCATTTATCAGTTTCAACTAGAAATGAGCCGCGAATCCATCTCCTTGATACTTCCGGATGAAGATGCTCTCCTGCAATGTAGAAAAGCAAGAGGCGTTTTTAAAAGAACCACTATTTTCTTTCTTCACGCCAGTCATTTTGTTTCTATTACATGGGACAACAAAACAGCAGTTGTTGGTTGATGTGTAAATGATTGCATACGATGGAACCTACAAAGGGATTTCAACTCTCAACCCATGCGCTTATTTTTGTAGCTCAGCTAATAAACTGCATGAATTGCAAGTTGTGTCAAGAACTTCACATTTAAATCTAATTTTTTTTAAAAAAAATATTTAGTTATATTCAATGAGGTCAATTCATTTGACTTCATAATTACATGATAAGCTAATAGTGCTTACCACTCGAATATTAACCTTACATTGTGCTATGATATTAAATCTTGTTTTCTTCCTTCAAAATGTGCAAACTATTTCAAAATTAAAATATCTCGACTCCTTTCTTAATCACATGAATATTTGAATTTATACAGGTATTCTATTAAATTTAGAGAACTGCGGTATCCTGTTGGTAAATTCTCAACTTCGGGATTTGTTCTCATCAAAGGTAGTCGTAAATGTAAACCGGGTGTAAGAACTGACTCTCCGACCCGCCACGAAGGTACAAAGATTTAAATCATAAGGCTGAATGGCCGGACTGCCGCAACAGCAACACTGGTGGGAACTGTGGTTGAGTCCTAAAAGCCATCACCAGCCACGGTACAACCTTCCCCGAAGGAAGAACGTCCCGTCATCGAAGGAAGGAGTGAGATCCTCCACCTATTTGTGTACCCTCCAGGGTGGCGAGATCCAATCACCATGCTGGAAGCATCTCATCCTCGTTTCGAGGGGCTCCCCGGGGGTTCCGGGTGTAAGTTAAATCAGACGTCGGAAGTCAAACTCCATCCTCTCGATGAGACAGAGAGGTTTGGAGTGCAAAATACCTATTCACATGCCATTCTTGTCAACCGACCACTGTTCAAAATTATTGAGTCTCGTTCAAATTAATTATTTTATTATTTCAAAGCGGAACGTTAATACAATCAAAAGTAAACCATTACATTCAGACTTCATTCAACTGTTATATTTGTATGAAGTGGCATAAGAACTACATCACTTCACGTAAATATGAAAAAAATCTTAAATCCGAATTCGAAATTCATTTTCATATATTAAATTCCTGAAAAACTAGTTTTTTTTTTTAAATTTTTGCCAAAGAATAAATAATTATTGCCTAACCTCTACAGATAGGGATTATTAACGTTAAGCACAACTGACATTTGAAATGAGAATTCAGACAATTTGAAGTGCTCAAATACCACAAATTTCTGCCATTTATTTCTCGAAATACTCGGAAATCATCATATTATATATTTTTATTCTAACTAGGACTTATCTGGACTATTTATGGTTCATTTCGGTTTTGTTGGTGTTTTTCTTAGTGCAAACCCAGTTATGCTGATCATGCTATGCTAATGCAAGAAGAGCTAGGTAATATATTCCTATGGAAGCAAAAAATCTTCCTGCAATTACTGAAGTTTCGCATAGTTCAATTTTGGAAATAATCTCTGTCAGTAAGAGTTATATTCTCTTTTAGAAGATATTAGAGTGAAGAAAAGATGCAAAGCATCATGAGACAAATGTAAAGTCTACTAGAGTGTTTGTTTTTTCTTACATACAAATTCTTCGAATTAAAGATATACTAACTGCTTTCGGCGATTATCATTAATAGTTTTTATTTAATTATATCAACCAACTCTGATGAACTATTTGGTATTACTACCAAAGAAGGTATCACTTTAAATAACAATCGCAAAATCTGATTAGACAGATATGGTTGCAAAGTAATGTAATCTGTAAAAAGTTTTATTTTGCTGTATCCCTCAAAATGCTGAACTATGAGGAACAGGTGAATATTGATGAGGTATATATAGACATCATGAAATAAAAATTTAGTGAATAAAAAAAATTAATGAATGGCTTTTAAATGAAATAAAAATGGACAAAATAACTACAGTAATTAGACTGGGGTACTTGGTCGGGTTTTCACAATCTTATAGAAAAAGTACAATGAAGTATTATTTTTGAGATATCTCTCAAAAATTGAAGTGGATTAGGGAACAGGCTACAATTATGATGTATCTTGGATCATAAGCTTTCATATGAAACAAATATTGATGAATTCGAAACAGTGGTCGGAACTGGAATTCTCTGTCGTGGAATTTCTCCCATAGAAAATATGCAGACTTTTTTTTAATGCCACTCGAACAGAAAGGTGGTAGGAAAAGCGATCATAAATGATAATATATCTATTGTTGTTTCTTCTAATGGTACTTCTCATAGACAAGCCCGATGATGAAGTCGGCGATTTTAAACCGAGAGCGCGTCTCTTATTTTTCAGTAGCGCCATCTAGGACCAAGAGTATCTTAGCCACTCATGCGCCACAACCCTTTTTATGGAGCGAACTTCATTCATGCATTTCATTCACTCATCCACAGATCGTAATTTAGACCTGAATCAGAGAACTATCACCTCTGATTCAGTATCCCCAGTGATATTGTTTCGACTTGGAGGACTTTCTGGCCACGACAATTTTATACGTGCGCCAGCCACCACCACACACACACACACACACACACGGAGAGTTTTTGACCTGCGAAGTTCGAACTCAGGCTATCCCGGCCTTGATAATGTATCTAGAGTTCTTAAAGTTCCATTTAAAACAAAACAAAAAATTGCGAAATTAGAGCAATGGTAAAAATTGATGGTTTCGTTTTATTAATTATTCATGTGATAGATTTATATAAAAAAACTAATTTAAATTTTTGAGAATTACATAAAATTAGTTTACGTGTATTTGTTCTTTGAGTCAGAAAAATTTGGTCTAAAAAATAATTCTTTCATAAGGTATTTAAAAAGTAAAAAATCATTGAAATATGTTATGTCTCATTCCTACTATCATGTTAGTAGAATGCTAACAATTGTTTCGTAGGATTAATACTATAACAATATTATACATTTCGTACTATCAATAATTAGAATGCTTTACTGAAATAATTTTTGAAGAACAATAAACTATTGGGCTTATCACAATTAGCAATTTTTTTCTGATGCGAAACCAAAATTATTATTAGAATTTTACAGCTTCATGAAAATTAGAATAATACATAAAATGTTATATTTAAAAATATAACTAATCATATTTAATAAAGATAATAATAATAATCATATTTAATAAAGA
>JAPMOR010114994.1:545310-555891 GCA_026543865.1 Argiope aurantia | reverse complement strand
AATCATATTTAATAAAGATAATAATAATAATCATATTTAATAAAGATTTCTGAGTATTAATTTTTAATAATAAACCGAAGGTTTTTTGTATATTTATGAATGAAATTAATACGAGGAACTTATTAGTTATAATAATATAATTTTTAAAAAAATCAATGAATTCTGCGTTTAAAGTAAAATTGTGAGCATTATAACGAAGGCAATAAAATTTAAAATATAAGATTTAAATGGCCTATTAAATACTTATACTTCAATACACAAAAAATGTTTCACAATTATATTGCATTTAAATGAATTTTACAGTTTGTTTTACCAATAAATTAGAATTGATTAAGAAGTGAGACGGATTTTTGAAAGAAAGCAATTACAAAATTATGACTAGAATAAGATATTCAACATATGAAATAATTATTTGTATCTTTTGAAAGTTTATTAAACCATTAAATGAAATGTAATCAAAAAGTCTTTGACAAAACTCTACTAATTTTACAAGTCACTTACGTTGAAACTGAATGCTTTAGAAGAAGCAAATGTTTATGTTCTCTCTGTGTTTTCTTTAGTATCACAACTGACATTCGAAATAGCAAATACATAATTCTTCACCCTCTGAATTTGCTATACCGAGAGCGTTTGCCAAGATATCTGAAGATTTTATATTTTTAGAAACTGTTCTGGAAACAAAGCAGTTTATAGCCCTCTACAGCAAGATAAGTTTACTTTTAAAAATGTAGAAACCGTATAGTTGTTTATCTACGTAATCAGCACTCTTTACTGGAATTATCATGGAAATAAAACTCATACAAAAATATATTTAAAGAAAAGTGAAAATTCTTGATTAATAATCAATAATTGCAGGTAGGCGCGTTAAATGGTATTTACAACAATTGTTTTTTCTATTTGGTAGAACAGTGAATAAATTTCGTTTATAATGAATGCAGATTTCAAGGTACCTCGGAATTTTCATATGCAATTTTACATACACGAAGAAATACGCTTAATTTATTACTATTTATTTATTTGCTAATTTAAAATGATCGTTGATTTAGACATCCGATTTGGTTTCCATCATGTTTGCGATAATCTGCATGAAAAAATTTAAAAAAAATTATGGTAGCAATTATTTACAAGGAGTTGTTATATTTTTATTGGGATAAACATTGAACTATTATGCAACTTTAATATTTTACTGATTTCAGCCGCCATTAATGAAAAAACATCGAAGTAAATGGCACTCTAAAGCATAATTTTTTTAAATGAAGAACTTTTAAAAATTAGGAATAAATTTAGCAATAAAAACATTAAAAACTCAAAATATCAATTTTAAATAAATAGATATTATGTTACTAAATTTAAATCTTGAAAATGAAAATAATAATATTTTTTTTTTGCAAGTTTTGCGATATGAGTCTAATATTTCAAATTTATGATCTCAGTACAGGTTTCCAAACTTACTATTTAAGTAATTTACTCACTTTTTAATTAAAGCAAAACAGGAAATGTTCTTTCAGTGAAATAACTGATTTGAGAAGTCATCTAAAATTTCATACTTACCGTGATCCACCAGGGAAATTTTTTTCTCTAATTAAAATTATCTCGAAGATAATTTACGCTCGAAGATAATGACAAAAAAAAATTGAAAATATTATGAAAGTAGCCTTTTATCAGTAGAGATAAAACTGCCTTCAGAATCGGTAAGAAAGAAAATTTTTGGATGGAATCGAGAATTTCATAATCCCGTACTATAACTTTTTGGGATTAACGATCACAGTTTTAAACTATATGGTTTTAAATAACACATGGAAAACTTTTTAACTTTAATAATTTGTGTTTACTCTGAGAAACCCCGAGAATCTTTAATACTCCCCGAAGACAAGATATTTTTTTTCAAGATATTTTGTATTCAAATAAAAAATTCCATAAAGAGATAAATAGAAATGAGATTTAAAACAAGAACTGAAATTAGAAAGAACACTTTAAAGTTATAATCTCCAGCTTTAATTTACATAAAAAAAAATACTTTGCTAAGGCCACTGTTTTTCTTACTGAGTACATTTAACACTTATTTTTTTTTAAAAAAAAATTACCATAATGTGAATTTTTGAAACAAGTGGTAATCAGTAAAACATAGAAATGAAATCTTTAACTAAAAGTTAACCCTCTGTCTATATGAAAATACTTTCACAACCCCCACTTTTCTACCATTCTGCTGTTGTTTCAATTCGAAAAATAAACATTAATATAAATGAACATCTTAGATTGCCGCACACAACCGCAAGTCAAAGGTTTTAAAAACTGTAATTAAGTGGCAAAATAAAATTTAAGAAATATTGTAAGCTATTACACTAAAAAAAAACAGTGGAAAATTTTCAACTGACTTTATTCGATAACCCCGTGGCATTAAACATTAAGTTTGTTATATGTTCCTGCTTTCATCAACATTCTTTTATGAATATGCATTGCAGGTGCACCATTTTATTTTAAATGAATTTAATAAAAAAATGATTATTAAATTTTAATTAAATAATAACCAATAAAAAATTATTAAATTTTAATCTCAAAAAGAGGTAGATGAAGTTTACGTTTTTTTAATACAAGGTGCCAAAGAGATTTGTAACAGATTATCTGAATGCAAATTTAGAAGTATGTTCTTGATTCATATTATTGATCTGTTGATAAAAGATGCTGAAATTTCTAATACAGTACGTAAACATGAATAAAATTGATTTCTATTCATTGAGATATTTGTTTCGAGAGCATATCTTCGGCCTTAAATGGAGTTACTGTTTTCATGTTTAAGGCTGGAGGGAATTGTACACGCTAAACGAATTTTTTTCGGAGTGGAAGAGATGAAATGTCAAACGATTTTTTAAAAGTAGGATCAATAAAATAAAAAAATTACTGAAATTTCATTTCCAGAGTTATTTTTGAAGGATTAAATTTTTTAGCGTAATTATATTCGAATTAAATTATTATTATAAAGTTATTACTATACGAAATAAAAAGCTCTTCTGTTTAATAAATTAAAATGCAAATTTTGTTTTCTATATACACAATCTTTTTTAAACTGTTATTTCATTTCCTATTTTCTCAAGGTTTAATTTAACTTATTTTTGTTTAATGATTGAAATTCCCTGTCATTTATTAATTTACAAACCATATTTTATTTTATTTTTTTACTTAATTGGGAATCTTAAATTTTACCAATTTAAATTGGTAAATGAATCATTTATGACGAATTTTGGTAGCATGCGCTCTCGATCTTATGATCCGTAATCCGGCATCTACCTTATGACGAAAATCAGAACTTAAAATAGGTTCGTCCAATAATATAACCTTGATCTTTGTACAAAAGCACCGATGTTTAAGCCTCTAGGAAATAAAAGAACAATCAGCGTGAGAAACAACAATCAATTGACTTTCTGAACACTGGCAACGTTGTTCGGCAGCTCCCTGTGAGAGACGAGCTCTATTCTCACACTCATCAAATAACGAGGAATTAAAACAAATGATGCGAACTAATTCATTCATCGTTCATTTTAATTGTATGGCTTATCGATTTAGTTTTCTGAGAAATCTGCAGCAGTTGAAAGGATAGAAGAGAATGACTGTTTCGAATAAAACTAGTCAAAGATATTTATGATATTGTGACAGTTGTATTAGAAAAAATTCCATAATGTGAGTAAACAATGTCTTTATCTATCTATATTATATTTATTTACATTATTTTACGTTATATATCTATATTTTAGAAGATCGCGGTGGTTTTGTGGTAAGGTCTAAATTTCGGGATCAGAAAAGCACAGAATCGAATCTGATTCGATTAATGATAACCGTATATTAAACATGATGTGTGTTAAATCGTCGTTTGTCGTTGTGTTGATGTAATGCAGAAATCTGAATAGAAGAATGCCTATTTAAGTGTATCATTTATGCTAACTAGCTACGGTTAGAATTGCAAAGTCCATTCCCAAAAAGCTTTCGGTAATTTCAAATTTGGACACTAAATTAAAAAAAAAACAAAAAACTTATATTCTAGATGTTTGTATTCTTTTTAGCAAACGAAAAATAATTTCGGATTTCTCTATTTTAATTCAGTTAATGATTTAAATCAAATGAAGAAAATTAGTTGAAACTAGTGGATAAAATAATTGTTAATGAAATTTATTCTTTTATCTAAAAAAATGAAAAATATTGACTGGAAAGCTTATCAAACTTTTTTATTAAATGAAAATAAAGAATTTTCATTAATTATAATAACATATATAAGAATTTTCACTCATTTACTTTATCTTACAGAACTTTCAAAATTAAAGACGAAATAAAAGAAAATTTCTCGCATGCAGGAGATTTTAATGAATTTTAGGAACGAATTTAAAATTAAATTTAAGAATTGACTAAAAGGCAATTTGGGAAACATTTGTAAATATGAATGGATTAGTTAAAGTTATAATGTGTTGATGATGTTTTCTTTTCTTTCCAAAAATTATTGCATTGCAAAAGATAATGTTTTATTCAGGAACAAAAATGTAAATTTACCATTTTATAGGGGGGTCTCTTGGACCTAAATTTAATAAAGGAGGTGACAGAAAAAAAAGTGAATTTGGGAATTCGATTTTAAACTTAAAGATGAATATTTTTTTCAGAAAGGTAACTTATATTATGTATAAAGGTAAATTTTGTTATAGCCTATACAGTTGTGATACAGTTGTTGTACAGAATTAAAAAATTAAGTATAATCATTATAAGTATCTGATCATTCTCAAGTATAAATATAATCATTTCCTTAACTATCCTATTCTAAGAAAAACTTTTGCTGAAAGCTAAGAAGACTCCATTCGATGTTGTAAATTTTCTAAAAATTCTTCGTTATTTCTATCCGTGGACAAATATTTGTTGATATGAAAAAATCAATTAGGAAAAGAATTTTTATCTTAAAAATTATTCAGCCTTTTACATTTTACAGCACAGTTTAAGAATTTACAACACCCAGAAATAATTATACATAAAATGTAAATTGATTCTAAAAAATTATTCCGAGTTTCGAATTTTCAAACGTACAATTTATATAAAATTTCTAGAACTCGTTTATGTCAAGTTTTTCAGCAGCTGATGAATTTTCACTTTCAATAAAGATAAATTTGTGGAAAAATATGGAAATTAATAATCCTCCCAATAATGATCGATTTTCAGTGAACTGTCACAAATAGATATCACTCATTTGGTGCATTATAAATTATAACGTTGATCTGAAAAAAATTCCGACGATAAAAGATTTAATAAAATTCCAGAAGCAAATAGCTGTCAACCGAATTGAATGTAATGAGAGAAATACAAAAGAATTAAAAAATTACAGCAAATATATATGTAAAATTTTGGAAAAATGATACATAGGAGTAAAATTTCTGTTTAGGAGTCAGAAGTAGATTAAATTAGCTATATATAAAAGATAAGTCTGAAAAAAAAGCCCTTAGTTGAAGCAACAGAAAGTAATATTTGAATATAGCAAAATAGTATGTAAACAAGGTCCGTTTCATTCTGCGTTCCCTTTATCGTTGATTTGAAAAATGAATTCTGATCGTTTAAATGGTATAGAAACTGCCTAAAAAATAGAATTTGTACACGAAATTAAAAAAAATTAACCAAAATTGTTAATTAATTTTAGAAAAATGATAAGGTGGAATGTTTGAATGAATGTATCTGTTATGAAGATAAAAACTGAAACTTATTGCTTCTTATTAAGGCAAATGTATGGCATTTGAGTATTATAAACCAAAAATAATCATTGCATAAGCTCTCCTGTGAATCACCTTTTATTTTTTAATATAATTATTTTCTCGGTCATGCTACACGCATTTTTAAATTATTGCTATTATCTGAAAGGATAACAACGATTTCAAATGAATTTAAAACAACCGAACTTGTACAGAATAAAATATTTGTGGATTGAAATTGGTTTCCATTTCTAAAACCAGGACTTTGGAGAAGGAATTGCTCCGAGTTAGTTGCAAGAAGTACAGTAATGTATCACTTCAAGGTCATATTTACTGCACCTCCAGAATTATGAAGAGAATTTACAAAATTACAAAGTTACCAAATATTATTTTTTTCTTAAAAAGTAATAATATTAATTCAAATATATCTTATTTATAGAGCTCCTCGGCATTGAGTGTTCTGATAAAAATCACTGATTATATTAATAAATATTGATGGTTCTAGATTTCAAATTGTAAAATCTCAGCAAAAGATTAAAAAAACTTGAAATCGAGAGAAGAAATTCTAACCATCTCTTGTTACTCAGAATGAAGAGATTTCTCTTTGCGATGCAAACGTGGAATATGAGGATCCTTTTCTTGCAGATGATGACACTCCTCTAGTTTTTCGCTTGACTCGAAATTGAAGGGCACTCGTTACTACGTTTCATTTTTTCTGTTTAACTGAAATCGGAGAGGATACTAGTCGAGACAGTTGAGCAAAAAGGATTGAGTGCAGGGATGTTTATTATGCAATATTTGAAAGGACATTTATCTTGTAATAATTGATTGCTATGTAGTGCAAGGTTTAACAAAAAAGCATTTATTTCATTTTAATAGGGCACAGTCTCGCAAGACAAAGATGAAACCCCATTTCGCCAATAATAATAAAAAAAAAAATTTGCAAATAGTCGTGCAAAGATTCCAAATGAATATGCAGAAACACAAACACATTCTTATTCACTAACAGATATTCTTATTTCCAACTACAGAAATATAGCAAAATTATAGCATCAAAAGTAACCATTTTTGTTGATTAAGGCTCTCTGCCTACTGCTCGCTTTGTAGTAAAGATAACCTATCTCTCTCTCAAGTCTAAAAGGGATTGATTCTGTCATTTTCAAAATGATTCTGTCATTTTGAGGAAAGCAATCTCTCCATAATAAAGATTAACTAACTATTTAATTAGTTATAATGGCGATTTTTCGTGCAGATGCTTGATAAATTGAGACTCAAGAAGATTCAAAATCTATCGGATGTACATCCTAGTGCTACGTCAACGGGGAATTACAAGAACTACAATTTTACAGAAATAATTTTACGTCTGTGGACTTATATTGTAAAAATTCGCCCCTGATTAGTTATTAAACCTCATCTTTTAGAACTTTTAAGAAATATTGACTAAGTATTTTCCATGCGTCTCTCGATTATTAGGATATTCATTTCACTTTTAGAAATAACGTATGCTCAACAAAAAAAAACTCCGAATACTCCGACAGATAACATGCTCATACAATAGGGCAGAAATGAGCGGATGAAAAGGGAAAGAGAGGGGAGGGAATCGATGCTATTTGAGAACAACACCTTAAAAATTCAACAAATTAAATAAAATTATCATAAATGCTTGTGATTATTATATTGTTTTATAATCATAATTGTTCATGATCATGAAAGAATCATGTTTTGGTAGCAAGATATAAGGAAACTGTATGGTATGGGGTATACATATGCCGGACGATAGTTTTAAAAAGCGCTATGGAAACAAAACATTAATTGTTAATATTAAGTTTTTTAATACCAATATCACGGAGGGATCCAAAATATAATGTCGTAGATTTTGTTATCCATTAAAGACAGTAAAAAAAAAATTTTTTTTAAAGTCATATTACGCATCGAGAGCACTATTCTCAGATAAAAAGGAGCCCATCAGTTTTTGACGGAGCCCATATCAATTTTTGTTCGATTTGTTCCCAGCAATAACGAGAAGGTTAAAAACTGGCCTTACAACTAGATAAATGCAATCAGTTTTTTTTTCTGAAATATTTTTGTTTAAAAGTATCATGGTGAAAATGTCTTTGATCGGAAAGGAGAGAAAAATTGAAAAGTTAAAGACCCACTCAAAAGATCTCCAGAAGAAAGAATATGAAAGTGATTAATCTTCTGGTAAAATATGGGAATAATAATTTGCTTCTGATTTTCAGCTTTGGATTTGAAACCTGTTACATCCCTAAGGCTGTTTTTCTTCGTAAACTAATTATTATTCCATTGTTTCAGTTCTTTTATAAACCATAATATTGATATAAAAGTGCGATGGAATTTATATTGATCATATGATTCAGTACATTTGATATTTCCATGCCAACTTCCAACGATCAGTTATGATGTTTCTGAGTAAGATAATGAACATAACATTTTATTATGCAGTAATAAAAAACAATTATTTAATTTTTATTTCTGAAATAATTAATTGTAAGGAAAAGAAGAAAGAGTCATTAGTACTAGTTTTGCTACTGATAATTGCTTAGTGATAAGAAAAAGAAAAACTTAATTAAAGACTGATAATAGCAAAAATATTTCATGTCCAAGCTTTAATTGTTTACTCCAATATTATTTATTTTCTCTAATGCAAATTGATTTTAGAAATAAAAAAAGCTTATGTATAATAGTTGTCATACAAAAATATTATCACACATTACAAAAAGAAAATTCCATTAATTTCACAAAAATGAAATTTTAAAATTATGAAATAAATTATTTAAATCATTTCCTTTAACTCTTGTTTCTTTGAGGACTTGGTGGTTTTCGTAGCACTTTACCCTATACAACGAAGCCTTATAATATAAATAATTTAACTTTAGTTTTTTCGCTTGCAAACAGAAAAGCTTAAATAGATATCTCATAGTGATACATTTCGAAAATTTAAAAATTTGAATAGAAAACGTTTCTAGATTCTTATCTATTAATTAACAACAAAAACTGTCGTCACTACAGTGCAGTCATGGAAAGCAGGAAGTATGGACATCTGCAGAACTCTTTGAATCTACGGTTCTTTTGCCACCTCTTTTTCTCTGAAGCACATAGTAGTTCGGCGAGGCGAAGTTTCTCACTAAATGACATCTGTCCGACCCCAATGACCTTGAAACACATCCTTTTAATCCCGGTAGAATTTCCCGATCATGTTTACTTTTTTTTACTGATTTAAGAATTTCCCGTTTAAGCATGGGAAAGCAATCTAATAAAATAGGCCAATTAGATCGAACGCTTCTCTCATTTAAGGCGCTTCATGTTATCCGGGAATCTTAGGAAATTAACTTTGAAAATCAGCTGTTGTCTAAATAATTGATATACATCAATAATTACGACTTATAATTATGCAAAATAATCCCAAAATAAACAGTAATTGGGCAACCTTTATGGAAAACTTCCTTTGAGGTTGCATAAATTAAATTAATTTAATTATTAGTCTAAGATTCATCTGTTCCTTGCTTGAATCAACGATCAAGTTCTATGATGAACTATGTTTCTGAAAAATTTCTTGTGATAAAATTATTGTATATCGAATGCATTACATGCGAATCTGAAGCAGTGATTATGCTAGGGAAAATGATCATCAAGAAGAAATTAAATTTATTTTCTTCGTCATATTTTACAGAAGTATTGAGCATTTTATTTTCGAGCCACCACTCTTTAAGATTAGCATCTGAAATGACACCAAGGCTTTGGCCTAGTCCCTGTGTTACTGATCTGGATGTTGTATAACAGATATGCCAAGCTCAAAACATTACATTGTTTAAATACGCACACTAGCGCCAAGAGATTTTTTTTAAAAAGAAGTGTATGCTTATTTTAGGCTCCTCAATGCAAAAATGAACAAATAAAACATCAAAATTAGCTTTTTCTTTTTCTTTTAAGAAAATTTTCAATCCGCAATTACACTAAAATTGAACAAAGAACTGAGTTTTAAGTAAGCCTCATTTTATTTTTTAAGCAAAATTTACTACTTGTATGGATAATAACTTCAAAACATGAAAAGAATTTTTAAATAACAATTTTCGAATTTCCTCAAATTTGATTGGCAAATATTTGCTGAAAATAAACATCTTAATTTTACTTAAATTTTCTTCCAAGTTTACATATTGGTTTCCTCTTAACACATATAATTAGGTAACGATATTTTATTTATCGGAACATTCGAAGGAAAGAGATACAACTCATCTTCTAATAAGTTAATATTGACAAACACTGTTTCAAATTCAATTTGAAATATATTCATTTATGAGAACATTTGATCGGCTAAAAAATTTCAAGCACCAGCTCTAGGAACAAATTTGAAATAAATATTTGTTAAATTGTAATTCTGAGACTTCGTTATATTTAACTAACAGAGCCTCCAATTATTGTTAAAAAAAACCCCAGATTTTCGATTTCAACCTAGAGTATTTTTCTTCGATGAGAAACGTGTCAGTCTGTCAACATAACAACTTTATGCTGAAAAATCAGTCTTTTCTCAATTTTCGTAAATATATGATTGTATAAATGAATTATAATATTTAACAATAACTTATTAAAAACTCTTTCTGCAACGCATTATATACACCGAGGCAGAGGTATACAGGAGTAAGGACTTCTTAAATTTAATCAAAAGAGGCCTGATGGAAACAAAATATAAGTACACTTATTTTAGATCGAACTTAAGACAGCGAAAAAATAATACCATACTCTAGTACTTGCTAAGGCATTGATACTGTGCATCACATATAATTGCAAAACCTCTGATAATGTAAATATATATATATATATATATATATATATATATATATATATATATATA
>JAPMOR010114994.1:442765-545300 GCA_026543865.1 Argiope aurantia | reverse complement strand
ATATATATATATATATATATATATATATATATATATATATATATATATATGTATGTATATTATTTATCTGACGCTATTAATTCTAGCTACTCCACTGTTCTCTCATACACAAAAAAAGCACATTTCTTATTGACAACGGAGACCATATGAGTTCTTATCTCGCCCATTCCATTAGTCCCAGCAGCAATAAATGTTTTAAAGATTTTCGCAATGCATTTGAATAAGCATTTTTCTCCATCAAAATGTGTGGAAGTCCAACTATTTAGGATCAACTTTAGGATGTGTGGAGCTGAATTGGACACTCAAAATCAGTTATTAATATCTAAATATGTATTCTACTCAATAGATTTGGGAAAGAGAGGAAATTGTATTGTCAATTTACAGCTCTTTTATGTCAGTCCAACAGTTACTTAAAACATTTAAAGCGCAAAAATAAATCAATACGCACAAAAAGTAATGAGCATCATAAGGCGAGGTCCTGTAACTCCTCCGCTTCGACTTTTCAACGAAAGAGTGCGAAACCTTTTGGCATCGCGTGTCTTCTTCCGTACGACTAAAAAAGAAAACAGAAAGAAAATAAAACGACAGCAGAACAAAAAAAAAGAAGGAACAAATTTCAAACACTCCAGTCGCGGCGATCTGACAGGCCCTATACGGGGGTGGAGGAGGGGGGAGTGTAGCACCCGCAGATGGCTCGCTATCGCGCGTCTTGGGTTGCCTTCATTAAAAAGAGGAAGATTTTCCCGAGTTTCCTTTTCTGCTTTTTTTTTTATTTATTTATTTCTCGCGGGCGCTAGACAGTGGTCGGATTGTGCGGTGGGACGCACAATAGGGGTGGGTGCGGTTCGGCCGACCCCACCCAACCATTCGGACGACCCTGTCGCACACACACATGTCGGGGTAGAAGTCAGTTCGAGAAGTAATCGGCCCGCCGCAAGAAGTCGAATCCTTCCTTCCCTTCGTTCGCTTCGAACGCAAGCAGGTAGGTTCGAATTTTTTCCGTTTGCGCGCCTTACGAAATCGTTAGGGTGTTGACATTTATTAGATATTCAGAAAATTAAAGGGTTAAGTATTTTCCACCTTTTTGTGTATGCCATTATGCAAAAATAGGCGGGCAATAGAGTATGGCAATCGGCAAAAGCATTGAATCTCAGTCTCGGTTTCTAGGATCCAATTTCAACTTCTCTTCAAATGATTTTAGACTGTTTCTGTGTTCTTAGCCAGAAAATTCTGAATTTCAAATAATTAATATCCAGATTCTTTTATGTTTAATATTAATTTTCGGATATCATTTATTTTATTTTAAAAGAGTGTCGAACATATAATTTAGAAGATATAAATTTAATATTGGAAGATGAATTGGTTTTAGGAGATACTTTTTTTTTCGAATATTAGCCGGTCTTCATAGTTCTTGTAGGAACATCCTCCACTATTTGGGAATCACTGAAATAATATGAAAGGCAATTTCTTATTCGAGCCAATTTTGCCTGCAGTCATTATGATAAATGTGGACAATTTTTGTATAAGGATAAAATTTATATTAAAAATAAGAAAAGGATTCGTAATTCTTGCTTTTAGTTTTCTATTCATACAAATGTAGCAAAAAAGTTTTTATTTAATTATTTGATATCCATTATTTAACTATTTGTCAAAAATGAGCATTTTTTTTAAAGATTTATATTATGAAACCATACTCACTTATTTACTTTTCCGTCCTCCCATTTACGAAACTGTAGTGATCAACTCTTTCCCTCAAATAACCGGTGGGATTGTCTGGAATAAATTTTCCTATCACGTTATAGATGCTGCTTACTAGCAAAAATTGTTTTCTGATATTTGAAGATATTGTTCATGCTATTTAAAGTGACTTTTTAAAACTTTTCAATGTAAGTAATTATTTCCATATTATCGAACAAGCTTAGATGCAAAACTAAAATAGCAATTAAAATTTAAAAAAAGGAAGATATATTTTGTGTTTTAATGTCCTCCGAATATTCAAAATGTCATTAATTTTATATACTAAGCATTTCTAAAGGGCAATGAAAAATCCTTTTGCTGACTTTAATTTATTAGTAGCTTAACATGTAAAATAATCAAGTAAATGTGAAAGTTATCTTTTGCAGTATATTGTTTATATCAAGTAATGTAACTCTATCAATACTAATAATTCTTAATCCTTATGATAACTATCTGTTTATCTTGTTTAAGAATAATTTTTTTTCCATTATCCTTAGTTTTATTTAATTTTGTATCTAATAGAAAGAAAGAATAAATAGAAAGCAGCTGTTTTGAGAATATATTAATACACTAATTCAAGTAAGAATTCATTAGAACATTATATATAGTTTCATTTAAGAAATAAATTAATTCGATGAACGTGCACAACGACGAAGAGAATAATGCAACTTGAACAAACCCTTGCAAAATTAATTTATTTGAAATTTTTACTGTTATTTTTCAATTAAAACTTAGATTTTGTATCATTTTGCATATTTGCATCATCACTTGCATAATTTTAGGCAGTAAGCGAAGCTGTAATGATCCACTGTATTCTAAAATGCACTATAGACATTCATTTTTTGTTTGTTTGTTTGTTGTTGCAAACCTGAAATACTTTCTCATTTATTGCATACTTGTAATTTGGTAAGATTTTGAATTAATATTTTGCACATAATTTTTTTTTTATTCTTTTATTGAGCACCTCGTCTATTTGCCAATTCCAAAAATAATAAAATTTGGAAAAGAAATTCAATTTAATAACTGAGACAAAATTTATAGTTTCTGTGAAATCTGGTATGCAAAATTAGTACTGATTTATGATCTATATTATAAATAAATAAAATATATAAAATTCAATATGAAAAATTATAAAATTAAATTGAAAGCGAACCTATTCAGCAGTAAACTGAAATGTTTATTTGGTTTGTAAAAGGGAATATAATAGACTGAAAAATGAGTTGTTTCATCCTCTATATTATTCTAAAGCATAGTGATTAAAAGGGGAGTGCGAAAACACTGCAAATATATTTATTTATTTATTTTCAATATTAATTTTCAAAAAAGTAAATTACAAAAAAAGAAACAAAAAACATTGCAGTTTGAAATATTTTATTAACATCTTCCATTATATATAATTGCTGAATTTTGTTTACATTTATATTTAAGTAATGTTTCATTGGCCTATTTCAGTCTTTTACACGCGCGTACTGCTGTTGTGAAATCAATTTTCATGCATAAAAAGGATCGTAGAACATTTTTATAGAAAAAAAAAATCGCTTCTAGGAGAAATTAAAGACATGTAATAAAGTAGTTAAATTTTCGAGGTTAACGCAATGAGTGGAATGTTTAAGTAATTGAGTTTAAGTGAAAGCCACTTATGTTTTTCTTGATTGATGCTTCTACAGTCATTAAGATTACTACTGTTTACCTTGACCTTAGAAACACACACAAAAAAAAGAAAAAGACTAGAAATCAATAGTTGCTTTTTTTTTCTGTTATTGACAATTCTGAGCATTGACAGTCATTTGTTGAATTAATGAACTTAATGTTTCTATCATTCATTATTTATCAAATATATTTTTTAAACAATCATGAACATTACGACGTAGTTTCTAATCTGTAGAATAGAAACTACGTCCGTTTTCAAAATGCACCGTACTCATGAAATTTTTAGTTATTGAACCGATATAAAATATTCCAAAAAGACAGACGATTAATTTAAAAAATATATTTGGGATCTCAATTTTTATATTAAAAAATTAACGCGTAGCTATTAATAATAATAATAATAATAATATCAAAGAAAAAAGACATAAAAAACTAACCTACATTGCCAAAACGTCTAAAATTAAGAAAACGAACAAATTTTTTTATTAATTTTCTAAGATGCCATTTGAATTATAGTTCGCCAAAAATATCCTATTGCTACTAAATTTTAATTTGATTTGACTTCCTTTATTAAAAACTTGTCAATAAAATAATTTAAAAAAATCCTTAAACTCGTAGGTAGCAGTCCCGAAAGGAGTTAGACAAACTTGGGATCTGAAACTTTTTCTAGATTTTTCAACATCTATTTGCTAACGCAATAAACTCCTATCCTGATCTTCCGTAAGAATTCATGGACTAGCCATTTTAAATTGAAGTCCATTTTTATTTTCATGAACAATTGTTTCATTTTCTTATTTATTGTACAATTTAAGACCAAAAAGTCCAATTAGACATGTTTAAGGGCTAGTGTGATTCCAAGCTCTTGAACCAGATGAAATTCGCGCATCAAAAGATCAAATTTTTCGTATCTTTCTTCACTTATATGTTTCCTGAACATTCAAAATTTACGAAATAATAAAATAATGTCTCAAATACATGAAGTACACTCAAAAATTTCATCCATGATTCCAGAATAAAGAACTTGCACTGCAGGTCACACTGAGAAGAAAATAAATAAATAATGCATTTTACAGACCCTTGAGAAAGCAATTAATAGTATTTTTATCCTCATAGGTGTCACGAATTTACAGATGATTTTTTTTATTAACTGCATTCCTAATTTGCTTCTTCCTTTCAGATTGTTGGTTTCATTTACGAGAATATTTTTCAACATTACGAACGATTGCCGCGGAATTTTCAGCCGCTTTCCAAACCGCTTATTAGTGTCAAAAACTTTTCCGCTATTCTTCATCTTAAAGGGCACGTGTCACTTGAAAAAGAAGGAAGCGGAATTCTGATGACAAGTTTCAAATATCTGATCAAATATTCTCAGAAAATATGACAAATTGGTGTTTAAGATTTTAAAAATTACGAATCATGTTAGGTATTATTTAAAATCAATATTTTATAATCTGTTTACGGAATCTTAACTAAAATTCTTTTTAATTAGACAGTTTATATTTTTTTGAAGCTCGGGAAAAAATAACCTTTTACGTAATTTACTTGATTTTATGTATAATCCTTTCGCATTCGGTATCTATGAAATATCAAAAAAGTCAAAAATAAAAGATTAAAAACTATTATTCTAATAGAAAGGCCAACTGTGGACGGCATCGACAATGGGAAAACAATATCAGTTTCATTACTGAATACACAATGCTTAGATATTTTTTTATGCATTGATATGAACCAATTAGAAAAAATCTCCATTCACTTTTTTTTTCCTTCATATTCTTAAAAAATAAATTTTTTTATTATAAAGACAATGTCTGATATGAAGCTTCTGGAATGTCAATAAAAACTCGAACTATCCCAAAATTCATATAGGCAATTTCAGTTAAATGTTAAAATCTTTATAAACAGGTGTATGAGAAAAGAAAGCAACTATTATTAAGCTAAAAAAAGCGATAAAAGATAAGTTTTTGATATATAACAGTATTCTTTAGTAATACAAAATTAAAAAATAAGCATAAATAAATAGAGATAATGATAATCATTTTAACAATTCTAGTTTTAAAAATAATATTTATAAATAAACAGCTTGAAGCATTTCAAATACAACAATCCATTTAAATAAAACTGTCTATTTAATTGACCTGTTTTCAATAGATATCCTATTACTCTGTAGATTAGTATCAGCAATTAATTAAGCATTTAGTTTTTATTATGTAACATATTATTGTGCCAAGAAACAATAAATATCCTGTTGGCATACAGGATTTGCTTTGGAAACGAAATTTAAAGAATCCAAAATATGGCTCAGCAAAATATATAGATAAAATATATTGCACTTATGCTCAAAATTTACTCAAAAATGTTTCTTGAAAAAATTATTCTCGAAATTTCTTTCTTTTGTATTGAATGTACTATGTTCCTTTATTTTGTACTGAAAGACCGTATAAAATTTAGATTTCATAATTTTTTCACTACATCTATTGACTACAACAAAATAAAATATTATTTTTTACGTCATTTAAATCCTTTTGAAAGTAAAATTAAAACTAAAACTTACGATGATTAGAAAAATTTATATTAATAATTATTTGCGATACCGCATAAATTATAAAATATATTCCGTGAAGCACATAAGATTTCAATGCTGAACGATTAAATTTTCTGCACTAATATTAAAAAAAAAACATTTTTGGTTTCAGCAAAAAAAGTTTTTGTATCAATTGCAGTTTAATCACTTTCGCTTCAATTTACAGTTCAAATTTTACAGTAGCTGACAAAAAATTAGAGAGGCATAATATTATGATCAGACTGCCTTAAGGCTTCTAAAAAATAGTGTGAGATATATGATTATCAAAATTTGAAACTTTAAAATATTTTGTTGAAGAAACTATTAAAAGTTTTAGTTACAAAAAATATTTAATTGAAAATTAAATTTTAGCGAGCGAGAATCCCAGCGAATCCACTGGCCGGAAAAGGTAGCCAGAGTTAAAAATATATTTACTGTCTCACATAAGGCTTTTGCGTCGACATAGCTTTCAACAATTTGATTTGATATGTTATAAATTTAATCTTTGCAACAAATATTTTTCATGTTAAGTGTACTTCAAATTTTTCTCACAAATGCTAAAAAAATGTTTTAATGAAGCTTTTTTCATAATTTTTGAATACTTAATTTTTTATTAGTAGAAAACATGATGAATAGCGTCGAGTTTATTAACTAATTGTGCAATAAGATTTCTGTACAGATGCAAAAATTTATTTTACTAGCAAAGGAATAATACAAAAATAAATATTAAAAAAATTACAAATTTTATATTTTACTAAGAGTTATCCTCAAAAAATTTGGCTCATAGATGAATCGAATTATAAATACTCTTATATTATGCTAACTACAAATACAAAGAATCAGGGAAAAAATCGAATTAATAATGAGCTAGCGAAGATCCATTGTATTCACTTTTTGTGTTAGTTTTTTTAATAATAAATTTGGCGTCATTTATTAGTGCAATAATATTTTAAAAAATGATTTGTAAAAATAGAAACTTGAAATTAAAAATGAGGATTTTCTTTTTACACATACAAATTTTATGAAAAAGAATATAGATATTTTTCCAAATTTATAATTCATTAAAGACTTTACATACGCCACTCCATTTAGACTGAAAGCTGTGATTCCGTATTCCAATTTATAAACTAAAAATTTTACTGTGATTTTAAATGCATAGATAAATGAAATAACAAAAGGCAATTTAAATGAAATAATGATTCTCAAGAAGAAATTAATGCATTTATTTCTGACAATTTGATTAATAAATAATAGTTAATTAGTCAATACTAGTTACTTAGAGAGTTATGATATTTCAAATCATAACTCTCTAAGTAACTATTATTGTATTAAGTATCTATTCAGATTAAAGCACTTGCTTTTTGCACTAGATATCTCAAACATCCTGAAATTCATATAGAATAGGGACATTGGTGGATTTCCAATTAAACAGTTACCTTTTGGCAGCTCGATTGAAAGGGACCGCAGGAGGTCGATTAAAAAAATATTATTGGCATGGTTTCCAAATGAATAAATTTGTAAAAAAATATACATTTTCAGATATTATAAAATATTATGACATTTTTTATAAGTATAATTAGTTCTGATCACTATTTATTTCCCTATCCTCGCTATGCTGTCACAGTATTTGTAAACAATGAGTATCTGCTTAAATTATATTGCGTGAAAACATGATCCATGATGCTACGCAATCATGGTCCTTAATAAGGAAATAATTATAAAAATACTAAAATTAAAAGTTAATCTAAAATAAATATTTGTTGAAATGCGAAACTAAATCGATGAATTTATTAAAAGAAAGGTCAGGAAATTCTAATAATCAAGGGACCCAAAATTCCTAATTCCACTATTGAGGGATCCATATTGAGAAGATCCTGATCAAAATTGGGCTTCATGGATAAGTTTAGATGAATCATTTGCTGTAACTTGCCATCTAGGTGTACCTTATAGCATAAAAGTTGGATACTCAGATTTGTATATTTGCACCAAGCTCATTTTTTTACGCATTTGTCTAGGATATACTGCAATGTTTTGTTACACAGGTGCTGAATTTTCAAAAAGATGAATGTGAAAACTGCTTTAAAGTCGTCTACATTAGCTATTCAGTAAAATTTAAACCAAGTCTAGAATTATTGACTAATCTAGAATTATGGATGCGATAATGGTATGAGAGACTTAATACACGAATATAGTAATATAAGCTCAATCTTAATTTCATGCTCCTCCTATATGTATTCTGTAAATAACTCATGAAAAGTCCGTTCAAATTTGCAAATTCGTCATTTTATTAGCTTATTAAGATAATCATAAAGCTTTAAAAAATGTCTTCTAAATTGATATGATTTAAACCAAATTTTAATAAAGCAGAAAACATACAGAGAAAATACTTATTACGTTTTATTACCCTTTTAACTCTAATTTAAATAGTCATGTAAAGCAACGACTCTAAAATCTCTGACCCCTTTTGTATAACCCTCCTCTCTATTTCATAAACTGGAACTGAAAAATCCTATCATATATAGAGTCAGAAGCTGATTGTAAAGGCGAGATTTATAAATTAATTATAAATATGATATCGCTATCTGATTTACTTTATAAATCTACTTATAAACTAATTGATTTATATTAAAATAAGAATTTATAAATAACAAAGAATGCTATAAAATAATATTTTAAAAACTATAAGATATTACTATGTTAAAATTTTTCGATGATTATCAGCTCTGGAATCTTAAGACTATTTTTGTTAATTTGTAGCTATATATAGATTCTACGATTTACACACTGTTTTTGTAATTATTTTTACAAAAATTACATTTTTAATTAAGTAAGTAATTATATTTATAAAATATTTTTTTAATTAAGTAAGGAAAAAAAAAAGATTCTATAATACAATTATTTTTGAGAAACATCATAGGTTTCAGAACTAACATGTTAAATCAAGACTGTTGATCTAGCAACAGATATTTAAATAAAAAATACTAATTCCTTTGTAATTTAATTTCAAGTAGTTTTCATCATTTGAAAATATTTTTAAAATGAGAAAAATGCTACATTTTATTTTATTGAATAGATGGAACTTGTAATTAAGTTGATTCTGACAAAATGAAAAATAATCAATTAAACTATTGTTGGTTTTAATTTTCCAAAGAAACAGAAAAATTTAAATAAATCGGTGTACACGAATTTCTTTACGTGTAACAACAAAATATTGATAGAAGAATAATATCCCTAAAAGGAAGTTTTCCCCATTTATTAATGGAAGAAGAATGAATAACTGTAGAATAAATACATCTATTTCAATATAAACACAATAGCACTAAAATTTGAATAAAAATTAATTTTTACCCGTGTAGACGAACATTATCAAAATAGAGCTCCATTTTCGAATTATTCTAGAGATAATTAACTTGTTCTTAACATTTGCAGAATATATTATATTTCATGAATCGTTTTCAGCAATTCCTGCAACTAAATAATGTTGCCATTCACAATTTAGTGAAGTAAAACAAGTAAATAAAATAATTTCAATAATTCTTTCGTTTATAACGGTTTATTTATTCATTTTATTTTCATACGCATCATAATTTAATAAATAATTTTTTTTGCAATCGTATATTCAGTTTGAAAGTCTTTTTTTCAATGTTGTATTTAATTGTCACAACATAAATGAAAAATAAAATCGTTTGTAATTGCGGATTTAACTGATGAATGAATAATTATATCGTTTGGAATATCATCATTAATTTGCTTCATGTCAAATAAATAATAGAGCCATTGACATGCATTCATATCGAAAACGACGAGTGAAATGTGAAGAAAGATCCTATATGTAAGGAAAAGAACAAAGTAGCAGATAAAATAACACAACTTTTTTTAAACTCATAACATTTATTTCTCCAACCCATTTTGGGAAGAATAACAGTTAAGAGGACGAACAGTGAATTGCATTCAGTGAGTTCTTATCGTGTTGATCCGCCAATCATAAAATTGTTCTTCTATTCCAAAACTAATTATCGAAAAGCTACTTATTCTATCTTAAACTTCGGAGGGGGAGAGGGTATAACAGTTTTTATCGTTTAAAAAGCAGAAATACAAAGTGGTTAAATGCCACTTGACCTATTCAGAGTAATATATATATATATATTACTCTGAATATATATATATATATATATATAAGGTGTTTTCAATTTTTTAGGGACACCAGTAAAAATGAAAATAAAAGCGTAAATAATAAATATTTGACATTTATTTCTGAAACAAGTTAGATAAATAGCAAAAATAAATATTGTAAGATAATTTAGATTAAACAAAAAAAGATTAAAAAAATAAATTTCAACTAAACAAAAGAGTAGCACAAATTTTGTGTTTCAAATTTTTAGGTACAGCGGAATTACAAGCTTCAAAACTTCAAATTAAACTTTTTTACCGTTCAATATTAGCACCATTTTTTCTGATGACATCATATATTCTGTTTGGCATAGAATTTATTAGGTTCTGAAGAAGTGTTGGATCCAGAGAATACCAAGCATTGAAGTTGCATTTTCGAATGAAATTGGCGCCCTCCTTCATAAACTGTACTTGCCAAAAGACCCCATAGATTTTCAATGGGGGATCGGGGCTTCTAGCTGGCCAATCCATAACTTTCACATTGTTATCTCTAAACCACTTTTTTGTTGATTTTGAGCTGTGGATAGATGCATTATCCTGTTGAAAAGTCCAATTTGTACCTTTATTTCAGGTCCTGCATTAAGTAAATGTGTGTTTGTAACATTTCTTGGTATCGATCAGTATCTATTCTTTCATTCACAAATGCCAGTTCGCATGTACCATAGAAGCTAAAAGCTCCCCAAATCATAGCAGATCCACCGCCCATTTGCCTTTTGGAGAAAATCTCTGGTTCTTTTCTTAGATCATGCCAGTAATATCTCCAACCGTCTGCCCCATCTAGATTAAACTTCTTCTCGTCGCTGAACATGGCTTCTATCCACTCATTTTTGAAATGCATGTATTCCTTTGCCCAGGATGAACGTTGTAATTTGTGTTGTTTGGCAAGTGGTAGGTTGCAAGCCTTTTTTGCATATTTCATGTTTTTATTGCTCTTGACTGACCTCCAAACAGCAGTGTAAGAACATCTCAGTTTCAATTCTTTCGTTACTTTTCGTACTGATGATTTTCCATTTACATATTTCTGAATAATTCTCCTGCGGGTACCTGAATCGAGCTTTGGATTAGATCCTCGCTTTTGAATGGCAGTTGATTTCCCATTTAACTGCTTCTCATAATTTTCCACAGCACGTTTTGAACGTTTTATGAGGGCTGCAATATTTCTCAAAGATTTTTTTTCGTTGTAATAAGCTTTTATTTGGTCTTTTTCAAGATCTGATAACCATTTACCTTTAGCCATATTTCTTCGGCAAAAAATTAAGTACTAACGTGGACGTTTTCAATATAAGCTTTTTAATTTATTAAAACCACTGGTAGTAAATGAAAATGAGCAATAATAAAGATTTGACTTGAATTTATATACCATCTCATCTAGCTGTCCCTAAAAATTTGAAACACAAATTTAGCATTTTTTTTTCTATTTTCTTCTTTTATTAGCATTGATATTTATTTACTTATTTTATATTTTTTATTATATTTAATTTTTCATGTTTTTCAAAGAAGTTTTTACAGATATTAGGTAAAAATTTTTCCGATTTTATGTTTTTATATGGTGCTCCTAAAAATTTGAAACACACCTTATATATATATATATATATATATATATATATATATATATATATACTATTAACTATTTTGAAAGAATAAATCCTTTTATTCAAACAAATATATTATTTTAAATTAATAAATCATCTGATTCGACCAAAATAAATTATCTTAAATTATAAATATATTCTTTAGTATTTTTAAAGTAGGGGTAGTGCAATTTCATTTCTTGCTGCAATTCTCTATTCATTTTTTAAAGTACCACTAGAAAGAGAAAATCTTATATAAATGGGAGTTCCCGATGGTAATATAGTACATTAATCTTCTCAGAATTATGAAGAAATGTCTATTAGTCTTAGTTAAATTTTGATTCCATATGTGAAACCACCATCTAGCTGCGAATTTGAGAAGAAATTAATTCCAAAATTCTAAGATAATTATAATAATGAATTATGAAGCATATTAAAAAATTATATATTGAATTTTTTTCTTACACATCCTTTATATTTAACAATTTTGATCAAATTATTATAATCTGAACGGGGATTTTAATACTGTAATAATTTATACAATAATCTTTACAGTAATTTAATACAGTAATCTTTATTTTGTACAGCTGTCATTGCATTCAATTTATAATAATAGCAACTTTTATTTTCTTTTACGTCTTTTATCAATGAATTTTTTTTCTGGTTTTGGCGGAAATTTATGAGCATTCAGCGGCGGAATTCCACTGAATGCTACTAGGCAGTTCGGCAGTTGTCTGTGACATCTAGTTGAGATATGAATACAAGCAGGTCGATCAAAAAACTTTATTTTCTTAGTTCCAAAGAAATGAGGTTGTAAAAAATACAAATTTTATAAATGATAAAATATCGGGAAAATATTAACATTTTATCAAATATAGTTGGTCATGTTCCTATGTGTTTTCTTATAGCATTTAGTTATAAAAATATTTTAAAACCAAATATCTGCTTCAATAATGTTGCTTATAAACTTAGATGCTGAACTTAAAGGTATAATAAATAAATGAAATATATACAAATTCATAAAGTCAATAAAATTGAAAACAATAATCTAAGACAATTTATTAACGTATTTAAAATGTACTGAACTATTAAACCAAATTTATCATTCTTAAAAAAAGAGCCTCAAAATCTGAAACGCTTAGTGTCGCAAAGTACCTAAATCTGCCATTGTCTAAGACTGATTTTATATAAGGTAAAAAGGTTAGACAATTTTGATAGTAAAAATATGCTTTACATAGCCTAATTCCTTCAGTCTACTAAATATTTTCTCGTAGAACGAATTATATCGAAAATTGTAGTGTTTTCAAAATTTAAATAACCGTATAGAAATTTTTCATATCTGATTACAATTTTTAAATCACATTGCACTGTTAATAATCTTGTGTGTAGTTTTAGAATGTATTCCCACACGACGTGTTTTCGATCTGCAAAGGAAAGAGTGATCTTTCTAAAGTTCATAGATTATTCATTTATTATTTCTGGCTCTATGGTCAGCACAAAGAATGAATCATCCCTGTAGAAACAAATTATTCAAAGAGAATTTCTGGATTTAAAGGTAATTTTGCAGGTCATTGACCTCTTCATAGCATCATCTACATTTCTAGGAAATTTTAAGTTTTCATGTGACCATAGAATGAATGGTCCTGAGTTGAATTAATGTGCACTGAAGCACGAATAAAAATAATTATTATGAGAAATATTTATAATAGCTAAAGAAAAATAAATCAAGATTAAATACCGTGACGAGAATATATTTTAAGAAAAATAAATTTAAATATACCAGTGATAAATTTAAAAATATAAAAAATTAGTTTTTTTCCCCATTGAGAATCATTGTACTTTCATTTCACAAGGATGAGATTTGTTAAGCGACTATCATTATAATCAAGCAAAACAAAAATAAAAGCATGTATATGAAAAAAAGCTCCAAAAAGCAAAATAAGAAGTCCAACGTCCTCTAATCTTCCGTTTGTACAGGTTTCGCGCGCAACTCCTTTGCGACATAAATCCCGAATAAGTAATCTAAATTTCTAGTGACACTTAATTCCTTATCAGATGGCATTTTTTACTGCTGGCCGTCACTCAGAATCACTACTAAAATGCGGTTTTCCTTCCTCTTCATATTATTTTTTTCGAGAAACAAACATCATCGATGCTGACATCATTTACGCTTCTACTTAGCCCGTGGTCCACTTTAATACAGAAAGGAGATCGAGTACTTATTGTGGAAGCGGAAGCTTCAATTTGTAGCCTTCTGGAATGTCACTTCTTCTGACTATTGACTATTTATGAGCTACGTAAAAAACATTAATCTTTTTTTTTCTACCATAAGCACGTCGAATTCAAAGGGCAAAACGAGGCAATTAAATAATGCCTAAGTTCAAGGAGTCCACCATCAATTATTTATTTTCTATAGAAGTGTAGCTTTATTTCTTCGAAATATATAGAAAGACCTCGTTTCACTTTGAGAATCATCGGCAACACTACCATAATCTCTCTCTCTCTTTTTTTTCGCTGGTGTTATTTTTCTCGCAATCTTGCATCATTTGATAAAATAGCTTTCCTCTTACAACCAAACATAAAATAGCTGTGCCCAATATGAATGTCTATTCATTCCTAAATTTGTAACTGAAGGTTTGGTAATCGAAATACATCAAATAAATCAAATATAAAAGTTAAACTCGTTTTTTATTTCTAACTTATTTAAAAAGAACTGCTGATTTTTTTTAAAACTTGCCTACGAACCCTGGGTCACTGGGTCAGTTTAGTCAACTTATTTTCCAAAGGAATATATATATATATATATATATTAAATCTTAAATAATTTCCAAATTTAAATGAGCTCATATTAATTTTATTCTAAAATTCTCTCTTATTTCTTAATCTAATTCCTACTTTTTATTTAATTAATTCTACACGCTCTCTATAAACTGCTCACTTCTGCATTTTCTCAAGTTCCAAGTGAAGGGATAAAATTCCTTAATGCTTACAACATTCTTTTAAATATATCTAAATTTCTCTTTCCTAAGACTATACGTGTCAAAGAAATTTCTATCAAAATCCTATTGTAAAATCATTGAGGGGAAAAAAAAATTTGGTTTCTTCTGCTCTTGTGTCGCGATGTAGACTGACGTATTTCTGACCATTTATTCTAGTACATAATGTCATTTCCTTGATGAAATAAATCGAACTTTTAAAACTTCAAATGTTTCTTCTTCTATCCTATTCTTCCACGCAACTGCTAATATATAAGAAGAATGACAAAGAATGTACCTCAGTTACCCAGGATTCTGTCACTTGAAATTTTTAACCGAGTCATTACCAGAAAATTCGTTTTCATTTCTTTAAAAATAAAATCACCGAATTTTTCAGAACAAGATGTGACACTAGAGCCGATTTTTACAATACGAAAACTTCTAAAAGGTCACTATAGGGAGAATTCCAGAAGTTATTTAGAGAAAAATACATACACAGTTTCCTCCTTAAGTACTTCAGTAATAACAAGCGTAAATCCAATGCATTGCCACGAGGAAGTGTTTCTGTAAATGTGTCGGGAAGTTTCATCTTGTTGAAGAAAGGAAAATTTTCTTTAAAAAAATACCCTTCAATAAACATTGGGAAGATGCAACGGAAATAGTGTAATGTCCGCTAATCTTCTGTTATTAAATTTTTAAAACTATGAACGTAAGAAATTTATCACTAATAAAAAAATGTATTAAAATGCTATAAGCAAACGAATTTACAGATTTATTTTTATAATTTCAAATAAATGATTTTGGAAGACATTGTTTAAAGAAGAGGATTAAAAAGTTAATCTTTATTAACCAGATTTTCGTTTTTTTGGATTTAATCAATCAGTTCGCATAAATAGTGTTTTCTGTTAAAACCTATTTTTTTGTTTAATGATAAAATGGTAATTATTTCTTTTGTATTAATTAATCATAGATATTAATTATTGCTAATAAACCAGCCGTGTACCAAAGGTTTTTCAGTTGGGTGTATGTCCAAAGTTATGACAAGTAATGGCATGCCGTTTAAAACTATCTTATAAGTAAATTAAAAATTCTAATACAAATTGGTCAAACTTAATCATTTTCATTAGGTTCAATTTGTTGTTACCGGTATTATAAACAAAAAGCGTATGATTAAATAACATTATGTGTAAGCATTGATGCCACGCAATCATGAATAATAAATACTTTATAACAAATGCATTTTTTTATTGGATTCTGCATAAAATACTAAATTAAACATTTAGATTATTTTTAGTTTTTGTTTTATTAACATTTTAGGACTGGCAGTATTAACATTATTAACATAGAATTGTATCGAAAGATGAATATGTCGTTGTACCAACTTTTAACTGCGTCAAAATATTTGTATCTAAGTATTCACAAATATTATTATAGAGGTGGATTGTAAATATAAATATATAAGTTTTATTAAATTGAACTGTTTATCCATTTAAAATACGCGGACTGACACAACAAATGCACAGAATTTTCACAAAGTCATTAAACTAAATGAAGAATCTAAAGTAAGTCATAAATATACTGATTAACTTAAAAATCCATTGAAATCTAAAACGAAATTGGCCAATTTTTTAAAAGAACATTCCTAACAAGTAATGCTTTGGACAACAAAACAGCAAATTCCGCCACACAGTACAGATATTTGTCTATCACTTACTTCATTTTCACTGATAACCGTTAATGATGCCCATTTTAAACATTTGACACGTCCTTCTTCTTTTCCTGTTACCATTTTTTATAAGAATATTATATAAAAAGGAATATTTTTTATTTTTTACTAATGCAATATAAAATTTTATGTTTAAATCCTTACAAAATATAATTAATGAGCGGTTACGAAAACGATAAATGCACCGTGAGAACGCTTACCATCTTCCAACAGAGTTGCACAATACGGTTGCTTTGATATTCCTAAAGCGAGAGATTAATGCTATACGAATGACATTTTAATGTGGATGTAAACAGGAAATTTGAGCGAAAAATATTTCGCATCCTTGTTTGAAGAGCATTAATTTTTGTGATTCTTTATTCACAACAGAAAATATTGTTTCTCATAATATTTATTTTCCAACTTTTTTGTTATTTTTCAGATTTTTCATTTCTTTCGCATTGCATTTTGTTTGTTTGCTACTTAATTTTAAAAAATCATCTGCGTATATATCTTTATAAACTTTAATTATATTAATAATGAATATAAACTACATCAAGATTGAATATTAATTGATAATTTGGGAACTTTCACAACTAGTATTGCGTTATTTTAACAAATATTTTATAAAGTAACCTTATATTTCAAATTGTATATAAAATATTCTGGCATCCTTCGAAAGTTTTAGTAACCACAATTTGTACGTTCGTAGAAACAGATCAAATATCAAGCTGATGTTAACTAAAAACGGTAATGACAAAAACTAGGCTGGCTATGAATGAAAAAAAAATTATCCTTTTTTTTATTATTATTATTATTTTGTTGCACGGACAACACGGTCATAACACATTAATTATGAGCATTTCCTTTTCCTAATATCGATTTGATTCCAAAATTATTCATGAAAAAAGTAAATTGGAGAAGTAAATCATTGAAAATTACGATGACGTAGTTTTTTTCCCAACTGGGGCCTTTTTTTTTTAAATTGAATTTTATTTTGATTTCATTCAGAAAATTCAGTGCATAGTTTTTTTATCCTTCCATTCAGCTATGCAATGCATTGTATCTATTTTGTAAGAATTATGAATTGAATGAATATTATTACAAAAATAAATTTAATAATTACATCCTTATACAATGACGTTATCGCACAATACTATTACCACGAAAAATTTATTTTTACTAAAACAAAAATTCATACAATTTCGATAAATTTAAGAATCAATCAGGCTTCTGTGTCAACCCTAATGATTCTATACTGCACCAAAGTTATTTAAAGAAAACTATAGAAATTGAAAACAAACAGCAGTATTTATCAACTAACAAAGCAGTATTGGGCAGAACAAATTGGTTATGGTAGAACAATTGAGCTAACAAAGCGGTCTTACTACTTTATTTATCTCAGGTTATGAGTGGGAACAGTCTCTTCTCCCCTTCCCAAAATTCTTTTCACATACTAACTAATAAAGGTATAATCTCCTAACCTTCGCATAAAAGTTTAGATCGTGAGGAAGGCCGTGAACACCTCAAGGCTCAGATTTTTATTTTCAGAGTCCCACACATGCGAGTTGTATACTTCACAGTATATTAAGGAATACCAGTATATGCGCCTTAATCGCATGTCATTGGCGAATGATAGTTAAACATGGACTTCTGAGCATGGAATGGAAGACCCTATTGATAAGCATCTAGGACGAATTTTTTTAGAGGGGAAGGAAAGGAGCGGTCTAAAATTTGATGAAAATGTACACTTAAGATTCTAAAATTGCAAACAAAATTAAATGTATATAAGTTGCAATGTCTTTGTAGTTATCGCGCTTACATTCATACAAAAGTACAGATCGACAGTCAACCAATAGACAATCGTATTCACAGACAGACTTTCATAATTCCAAAAATCGAGTTTTCAGACTCAGGAAGATCTGAAATGTAGAGATTCGTCAAAGGCTCGAGTTCGAATTTTTTTTACATTTACAATACTTTTATGTCCATATTCATGAAAACAATAATAATAAAAAAGGACTGCATTTGATTTCCGACTTATTTAGAACAACTGCTTTTACAGAAATGCATAATATGCAAGGTGATCGTAATTCAACTTGACCTTTTCAGAGTATTCTGTAAAATTAAAATTAGGATTTATTCGAAAATTTGTAGATGGATATTTCAAAGGATGATATAAAATTTCAATAAAAAAAATTTGAAAATGTTCCATTATGGGACTCATTACATCGAAATACAAACAAGCTATGAATTCCAATATAAATATCGCTTATTTGTTACTGACTTCAGCGATGTAAAGCATATTATTCAATCTAGGTCTCTTAATGAGGTAAAAAATGGGCAGGCGATCAACAGTGTGTACAATAAAATGACCGCTGATGATCTATTGAAAATATAACACTTTAGCTCCTAAACTCAGCCAAAGATGTAACATTCTTCTGATGAACCAATACTTTTTCAAAAAGCTGAAATTAAAATGCGGATTTATTCGAAAATTTCTAGATGGATAAATTCAAAAATCACACCAAATAAGATAGGACCGGTCAGTTGGTGGGAAATGAAAGCCTTGTCATCCTGTCATTGGTAAGTTAGCGTAAAACTCCCCAAAAATAGTCCATTACTTGGAGGGGCACCGTCTTGCCCAGTAATAGTAGAAGCTTCATTATCGCTGCTGAAAGTCAGATAAGATGAAACTTTAAAACATGTCATGATATTTTAAGACATTACATAACATGTTTCAACGCCTTTGTCGTCATTTTCTTCAAAGAAGAAATGTCCAATGATAAACTCGGAAGTGAACTCGCAATAGAGGTTAACTTTAGAAGAATATAGTGGAAATTATGTGGAAGGAACGTGGATTTTTGATGGCCCAGATTCGACAATTTTGACCGAGATTCATCCATTCGGGTAAAAAAAGTCAGTGCAAAAGATGCGCGACGTTCAATGTTGATAACAAGCAGTTATTTATTGTGACTTATTTTATACGAAAAAAAGTGCACAATTTTTCTCAATATCTTCCATACTCAATATGTTCCATAAGCTAGGTTTGATTGTCTTGATGCTACAAGTGCACTGCTGACACCATGATCATTTGTCAGTGACTACTCGACAACGGCCGTTGACAGAAGCGGATTTAGGTATTATGCGACTCTTGGCAGCGTACATTTTGAGGCCCCTCTTTTAACTCCCATTAATAAAAACTTTAAATCAATAATATACTAAAAGTTGTTGAAATGTGAAAATTAATTAACAAAATAGTTATTTTCACATTTCAACACCTTTTTAGTATATTAATGATTTATTTTGGCTTATTCTTTTTCATTTTATTAACTTTATGAAAATACGTTTATTGTTTATAAGTTATCATTCCAGACTTTCCAGCATCTATATTTCTATAGAATATTATTAAAACAGAGGTTTGATGTTGATAAATATTCTAATATATAGGTAAATGTAAAAAGACATAAAGAAATCTGACCCATTATAGATGATAAAGTGTTGCTATCCTAGCATCTTTGTTTTGTAAAATCTTTATACAAATCTATTTTATACAAACTTATATACATAGCAATAAAAAAATAAACTTTTTTAATCGACTTTGCAGCCTTTCAGCCAGCGGCGCTAAGCAGTCACTAAGTCTGGCTCATCGAAAATCTGTCTTTGGCACGTTAATACCTTTGAAACGACTACTGCACGAATAAACTTTCGGTCTCTGCCACGTTGAATCATGGACGTTGGATCTAGACGGCTATGGTTGAATGCATTACGACCCAGTTTTTTCGAATTCAGATATCACGTCTTTTCCACTTTATGAAAATAGTAATCGTTGGCGCAACTTCTTTCGAAAATGAAATTCTCAAAAAGCTATTGCTGTATTCTCTGAATTTCGTGAACACGGTAAAACAATAGTCGTTGTTACTGAAACTTACTATTAATAATAATAATAGAAAACTACTCATTCCATGCCACCTATTTTAAACCTTGTACTGCTCATACCAAAACTGCTTCAATCCATCTACTTATGCAACTAGTTATTTTCTTCTTAGCTTGTATTGTCACAATTATCATTTTTTGTACTGCCGCAATGCTTCAAATTATAAAAATAGTTTTAAATGCCGTAATGCTAGAAAATGTTAAAATAGTCCTAGTTATTTATTGCATACCTTTTCAAGCATTTTGACTATAATGCTTCTCCCTAACAGATTTTCTTTTCCGGAATCGTTTAGCGCATTCTTAGAATTTTCTCTCAAAAAATGTTCGAATCCTTTTAGTTACAACTGCAGTGTGCTTTGAATAGGCTAAGTGTAATTGCGATTGCCTTGTATATTATAATACTTCATAAAAGATAATAAAAGGAAGAATTTGAAGTAGTTCAATGCGTGCATAGTAATTTTTTGTTGACATATTTTCATACGTAAGGTTGATATAATTCGGTTAATGAAATATACAATTCGCGTAAACAAAAAGTAATGTGCTGCTTGCATTTGACGCAGTATGAAAGATTTTATTTTCGGAAAAATGTTTTTATCTTTTTGTTGATTCTATTGGGCATCTGACCCCACATTGATGATGATGTCGTGTCCGCGTTACAACGGAAAGTGGGTGGATGCAGTAGCTTCTGAGGGTAGAGACCTCTGAGCACCCAAGGGCAGAAGTCTGACATCTAGTTCATATGAAGATGGCACCCATATACTAGCTTGCACAATCCCTTCTTATAGGGAGGGTGGAGGCACTTTCACACACTTCACAGATAGAACACAGGAGAAAGAACAACCATGCCCGAACCAGGACTCGAACCCAGGACGTCCAGATCACGGGGAAGACGCGCTAATCCTATTCCAGGATTACAAACATGGAACGAAATTTTTGACAAATTCTTAAAAAGTACTTTTTTTATGTCAGTTAATGTATGGATAAACTTTAGGGAATTCTAAGTCTTTTTTCCTCTTCTTTCCTTTTCACTTTTGCATCAGATTCCTTATAATTCTGGCAATCATTTTTTTTTAATTTTACTCAGTTATGTTCAAAAATATATTTTAAAACTTAAAAAAATTATAAAAAGAGAAAAAAAAAAGGAGGATTCGTAGTGGAATATGTTTTCGCTGATGGATAGCTCATCAAACTAATTTCAGTTAGTTGATGAGATCAAAGATATCGCATTACAGCAGATTTAATTAATAAATAAATACAGCATATAGATTAATTAGTCAAAGGGATAGAAGAAATTCAATCATCGATCCAAACTAAAAGTTTCCAAATTCGAAGAAGAAAGAATATGAATTGATTCAGTAAGGCGCCATTTTTGTCTCTATTAAATACCAACGGGGGTGGTCTCCAGAATATGGGACACTTTCTCACATGTTCTGCAAAACATTTTTATCCCCCTAACCTTGCAAAAAATTACAAAAATTATGTAAAATTACAAAAGTATAACCTTACATGGCATTAGGAAAAAATATTTAAGGAAAATAGATATTTGATTGAATTTAGCATTTTTATTATATCGGTCGTGAGAATATGTATCTTGGATAATTGGATTTTAAGGATACCAGTCTTAATTGTCATGAAAATTATTTTTTTTAATTTGGAAAAATTTCTAACAATATTTTTTTGTTTAATTTTTGATAGTAAATTTTATTGTTGTAAAGAAATTCAAACTGCTTTCAATTAGTTAATCGCATGATTTTTTTTTCCATATTTGAAACTAAGGATGAAAGATTCTGCTTATTATTTGTATAATTTATAGGAGAATTTAGAAGATGACTGAAGACAACATGCAATTTGAATATCGATTACTGAGACAGATAAGTTCTTAATGTTATTATAATGCATAGAATTTAATTCTAATTGATAAGTTTATACACATAATAAACAGAACCGGTGTGAAACTATTAAAATATGTCTTTTGATGTCTATCACAATTTGATGCTTAAAAATACATTATTAAGAAAATCATAAACACTTAATATTCTCAACAAACCAGCTTGTCACCAAATGTGGCTAAAACCTACATAAATTTCGTCTAATAATTTATAATGAAGATAAATATAAGATATTATTTCAATACTTAAAGACTTTCAAAAAATTTCTTGCTTAATATTTATTGTATGCTTAATTAATATTAATTGTTTGCTTAAATATTTCATAAATAAAAGCGTTGCATTAATTTCTAAAATGATTTCAAAAATAAATCTTGTATTGATTTCTAAAATGGAATATTTATGTTTTAGAAAACAAACAAACAAAAAAAAACATTATGTCATTTTAAAAGAAAACCATTTTCAGAAGAAAACAAAAGGTCATTTTAGAATGCGATATATTTTTCCTTCTGAAACAAATATTTTATTTTAGAAATTTCGTTACATTTGTTCGCAGAAAAATAAATATTTTTTTTGTTAAGAATTCTTATATTGATGATCATTTGCATGCATTTTGTTGTCATTAGATAGAAAGAAATTGAATTTTCAAGATTTTTTTAAAGATTTATTTATTAATAATCAATTTTTATTCCATTTCAAAATGATATAAAAATGCAATCGTTTTAAATGAGAACATTTAAATATCCTTTGAATAATACTAGGCCCAATTTGCAAACATGAATGTTACCAGTTTTATTATCGCAGGCTTTTTTATACTATTTTATATTGACTATACGTAATAAATTATATTGAACGTTACGACCAACAATTGTTTTGATGCTCTATTTATCCTGCTGTTCCATTCTTCATTGAGGCATTAATTTCATTCTAAAACGTTTTCTTATTTCCTAATCAAGTTCACATTTTTTTTTCAAAACAAAACAGACATAATTGTTTTATAATAGAAGACTGTGTTTCTGCTGTGTTGTGGAAATAAATATTATAATTTAAAAAATACACATTAAAAATTAATTATAAAAAATTCAATAAAAATAAAGCATTATTGTAAAAACAGGAAAATATCCTATGTTTAGAAAATATGTTTCCTGTCATCCTCATAATCGTCCTATGTTTAACAGATTTACGTATGCGTGGTGGTTAAAAAAATTGCTTAATGTCTATCTGCGAACACGATAATTTTAAAACTTTTTGAGTAAAAGATAAAATTCGGTATGTCGTCTCTAATTCAAATGCTTAATTTTTGCAACAGTTTTGATTACGCACCCTGTTAAATTACTCTAATTTAAGACAGTCTAAGCCAAAATCTCTTTTTCATTATTAATGCAATCTCAAAATTTGTCAATTAAATAAGACAAAATTTAATAATTTACTTTTAAGCCTATTTCTATCAGTTTCTGTAATCAAGTTGAAATTGCTCTTTTCTGAATTTCCAAAGTTTTGACAAAGTCCTTTCTTTGGTTCAGATTGAAGAAAATTCCAAAAGCGAGCCTTAAGTGCTAATACTTTTTTTTTAATAATGCAAATTTTTGTTATTTTTGGCTAATGTGTTCTTAAAAAAATAAATATGCAACTTAATTCTTATTAATTACGCGCAGACGTTTCAACCTCTAATGCATGTTTCACATTCTAAATCTAATAAGATGCTATTAATGCCATGCTAGTCATATTACTCATTAAATGCCTTAAAAGACAATGAAACTACTTTGATTAACAACCAAAATCAGTAGTTGCTATTTCAATAAAGTCTACCTATATCATTCGAACAAAATATTCTATTACAAGCCTATTTTAAATCTAAAATAGGCATGAAGACCAATGTGCCCTTAATGGCAACAAAGGAGTATGAAAGATTAAATAAAATTCAAGAACAATTTTGAAAAGCTTTATTATCACCTAAAATATAAGTTTAAACATACGTTTTGAATGAAACTTTCGAAATATTTTAAATTGAAATTTTAAAGTGTCAAATATTTTGAGTTGATGAATCAATTAGCTACATTAATGTCTCAATATGAAGCTACTCTAACGCTATTTTAAACTAGATTTCTTAATTTTGAGCTATGATTTTAAAGGGTGAGAGAACATGTCTTACTCCAAACTTCCATAGTATATCCACTGATATATCTTTAATCTATATGCAGCAAAGTTTTATGCTAAAGTTCGGAAAAGTGTTGACAAATACTTTAAATCTTGAAATAATTTACTAAATCGGAAAAAAAAATTGTTAACTCTTGGATAAAATCTTGCTGATATATGAATTATTTTCCTGTCCTTTTAGGCTTGAAATGAACTCGAAAGCTCAAACAAATAAAATAATTTAAGTTGTTAAAAAAAAATAAGTGTAGATGCGACTTTGAAAGAAACCAGTTTCCTCGGTTATCTTTTTGGAAACATTCCACTCATATCTAAATATGAAATATTTAGTATGAACCTTGGGTCGTTTATTAGAGATTATGGCGGATAGATGGGGGGCGGGGACAGATTAAAATGGGGAGTACTTTTTTTTTCATGTTATACTAGTTTTGTCTGCTCTTACTCAACAGAATGTACAAATTATTCTGGAAAAATATTCTAAACTGGTCATTCTTATTCAGAATACAACCACATCGAATAACCGCAGAAAAGGTAGCAGTGACTGCTAAATTGTTAATTTTCTTGCTGCGTAAACACGCAAACGATTAGCATTCGGATGTCGGATTCGGAAAGAATAATTTTGTTTCGTTGTGATATGAATTATTTTGCAATGAATGAGTGAGAATATCTCTTAGCACGCAGTAAGTCAGTTAATTTACGTCAAACATGTCGAATTCCCATTTATAGCGGATATCTTTGAGAGTCAACTAACATAACGGTATGTTGCTATATTTATGATAAATATTTAAAGCAAAGTTTTACGATTTTGTGATTATATTTAGCTATTAATTTTATTAATAGCTAAATATAACGCAGGAGCTTTATCGATACAAAATTATTAATAGAGTATTTTTTTAAGTCTTAATGATGGATTTGAAACTAAGTTTGTCAATTTAGAATTTTTGGAAATCAATCTCTTTGTTTTTCTCTATAAATATAAAACCGCTGCAAAGCCATTTGCAAATGAAATTATGGAAGTGACGTGCAATTTTGAGTTGAAATCACAGTTCTGAAACGTTCTAGTGTCTTAACTTTTTACATTCCAAGAAATGATTAGATGTGTAATTAATTGCCCGCGTGTTAGATTAAAAATTCGACTTCTTGTTTTCGACTTGCAAACAAAAGCAAATACCATCAGTTTTCACAACATTCAAACATTTCCAGGTTTTTCTATTTGAGTACCATTGTACACATGGTAAATTAATGTTACCAGAGGAGAGAGAACGGTAATTTCATAAATAATCACAGGAGTTTGGAAAAACTGAAATGATTATGTATGAAGAAATTTAGACTTTGTTTATTTGGCCCATGTTAACTTAATATTTTTTTAGCATGGTTATAATAAATTGTAAGAATCAGGACCGAATAATTTGATAGTTCTTAACACGATGTGTTCGCAATTCACTTGATGCAAGTATGTCCTTGAACTTTCTCTTTCAAAGTTCAGATTTGTCTCTACATTGAATATACTGAGGCAATACATTTCTGGAATTCTTTTCCAAAAGAAGGCTGTATAATTTGTAAAAGTAACATCATATCAGTCTTAGAATGGATTTATTTGTGCTACTGAGGGCATTTCAAGTTTAATTATTTCAAAATCTTAAGCGCAAAATATTAAATAATTTTTACCAAAAAGGCATTCAAATGTGAAAAAAAAATCAAATCAACCATTTTGTATTATTTGTATTTCCCTAGAATTAATTAAAACAAAACTCTGTTAAATTAGAATCCTCTGAATTTTCATTCTAAAATTCATGCCGTCTATAAAAAAATAAATTCTGTTTGTATATTTTTTTTTCTGCATTTTTCTTAAAAGTAGAAATATACAAATAATCACTTAACTTTAGTACCTGGAAATAATTTATGTTTAATTATCAACTGATATTATTAATTAATGATTCAGATATTCGTCATGTATTGCATCTGGCTTAGTGAATATGTCGACTTATTGATGATTTTTCTTCGGATTTATTTTCAGAAGTAATGCTTAGATTACGTGTATTTCAAAAAATTGAACTAAGACTGACTTTTGGGGTGGGGAGTTTCAAGTTTTGGCAGTGAAGCGTGATAATTTTTTTTATTCCTTAAAAAAAGAAAAATACGACGCAAAAGCATTGGAAATCTCAACTTTAAAGATGCATCATAATCCAGAATATCAGTGGGAATTGGCAACTTCACTACACGAAGCGAGATTTTGTAATTATTCTAAACATTGAAAAACCATGGACAAAAATCATCCAACTTTAATTTTTTAGATTACCATTACATTTGATGCCACTCTAGAATCAATAAAGGAAAAGATTGCAATGCTTAATTCCTCACACATCGTTGACAATACTTCACAAAGTTCCTCATTATACTGAAGTGAAAATTTTCAATCGATGGCAACAGATTCAACGTACATTAAGACCGCATACTAGGAGCACTATCAATAGAATCAAGATTTAAATTCATTATCCATCAACCCCAATAGTGGAAACCACTGAATTTCAGTTTTCACATTCCTTCTACGTAAGGAAAATGACTGGTTATTACAGATTTAATACGTTAAGCGCCAAACGTTTTAAGTATCTTTCCTGTCTAGCCGACGACATCTGATTTCTGTGATATTTCGACAACCAGACATCTATTTAAAGTTGTGATAAGATTGCATGCATTTAGATGCATTATTTTGCGATTTCCAAATTATAATTTACTAAAAGAATGGAAATGCTTATTTTCTTGTATTCGTAGTATAGAGAAATAGTAATCGTCAAAAAATTCTAACTTGAAATTTTGATCTTTGATTTGGAGATCTCCACGTTTTAGACTTCACTAAATCCGAAAAACACATTTTAGGAAAATGTCCGTCTGTATGCTTGTGACAAAGATAACTAAAAAAAACGCTTTGAGCCAGACGGATGAAATTTTCTATGCGATCTTTATCCCAAATTTTTAGATTTTTAACAAATTTTGAGTAAAATCTGTTGTGAAGAAGTTCGTCTGTCCGGCAGTTCGAATATAAGTTAATACAATAACTACAAACCGAAGATTAGATACAAAACGAAAATTACTACAAAACGAATTAGATAGATAAAATTCGGTACACGGATTTATCATCCATAGTGTATAACTGTTAAATTTTGAGTCAAATCCAACAAAGGGTTGATTGTCTTTCAGTTTCTATTTTCCGAAACATGTAATCGCGATAACTCAGAAACACAATGACCTGAATATATCAAATTTGGGATGAGATTTTGTGACTACAAGTGCAGTTTTGTGTCAAAACTTTGTTCCAATCGGTTGAGAAAAACGTGTCTAAAGCATAAATTCGATTTTCGGATTATTAATGGTATGGCAGGAATTAATCATCAGAAAACTCGCCAAGGATGACTCGATAGATTCAATAAAAATGTTATATTCACGCCAAAAGCTAATATTTCGTATGTACGGCAAAGCCATGGAAGGAATTCTTTAGCATGACAAGTTTATTAGATTATGCGAGACAGTTTTGAGTAGACTACTCCCGCTTGTTTTAAATACGTCAGTCAATAATAACTAGAGCAGCCTGAATGAAAATTATATCGCCATTCGACAGTGATTGATGTGACCTGACGAAAATATAAAATCACTCATCGTAGATTGATGGAGTACGAAATAATAGTACACTATCAGACACTGATGGCTGATAGTTCGAACTGAAAGTTCAATGTCAATAACTGGCGATTGACATGACTCTTAACTTCTTAATTTATACCAGGACAGGTAGATTTGGGTTTTGAAGCTGCAATTCTTTTTTCCAGAAACTGAATTATTCTTGTAAGACATGTGGTAAGGAAAATCATTAAACTACGTTTAGATATTCTTTTCTTAGTTTTTCTTTGAATTGCAAATGCTATTCAAAGAAAATTATGTGTTTGGCGTTAAATAGCCAAATCTGGATCTAGCGCAGTTCATATAAACTAATAAATAGGTTTTTGGACAACACGTAGTTATTTACTTCTGAAATTAATGGTAAATTGGCTGAAAATTTTAGCTTACAAGCTTATACGGTTTATGTGAAGTAAGTAAACATTTGAATTTAAAATATACAAAATAAGCAGATAGGTCGCATTTTAATATGCAGTTTTCAAGGTTTTGAGAAGATTTCAATTAAATCTGATTTTTAAGGTGCGTATTTTATACAAACTCATCTAACACTAATGAGTTTCGGAATAATAACTATTGCGAAGTTTTAAATGTACTTTTGCGTTTTAAATTCTTATTTACAAGGTAATAGTTTAGGGGGATGAATCGACTTCAGTATATGTTATTTCGTTTAATTTACTACTAAATTTGCACGATCGCATATATTTAACAGTGCATCTGAATAGCATTATTTTTAAGAAAGATCGGATGGAAACAATTGCAAGCTAACATAAACGGTAAAATCTTAACTGAGTAAATGATATTTCAAAAATTTTAATCCTCTAGTTTAGCTTTCCATATTTAATTAAAACATCCACTGAGATACGATATATTTCGCAGAAGTAGAACAGAGTTCTGATGATCAATGTATCTCATGACATAATTTAAAATTTAGAATGGCTTCTAGTTTTACTTAGTGCATAAGCATTCATCTATAAGACGAAGGAGTAATAATGACAAATGATCAATTAATTTTGGTAAAATATTTGTTCAAGAAAAAATTATTTTCCTTTTTTTTAACAATCAGAATAATAACTTTTTTTTTCTACATCTACCTGATCGAGACCTTTAAAATCGAGACCGTCAAATCAAATTGATTTTGATTAAATATGAAATAAAATGGATGGAATATTTTTATGTATTATAATATAGACTTCATAATATAAACGTTTTGCAATATTTCGACTTAAGTATTATAATTTCACTTTTTTTTTTTTTTTTTCAGTTTTGTGAATTAGCTACGGATTTCAACTAAGTTGCTGCTTTACGGTCTCTAAGTAGAAAGGGGCCGCAAGCAGGCCGATTAAAAAAAAAAAACTGTTATTAACCTAGTTCCCAAATAAATTTGTAAAAATATAAATTCAATGAATAATAACATATTAAGACGATGATGAATATTTTCATTGAATTAATAAAATCCTTATTAAATAAATCGAAGTATAATTACCATCTATAATATATTGAAATATTAACTATTAATAAATTATATTCTGTTCCGTTTGATAGGTCGTATAAAATTATTTTTAATGTTATAAATATTTGGAGCTTATTATTTCTACATAATCTATTATAATAATTTATTATTTTTGCATAGTCTACCATAATAATTAAATATTTTTATATGTAAGAAAATCCTTAACTAATAATTGTTAATTTTTCAAAAATTTTATTATTTTATTCTTTTTTTCATCATATATATTTTTAAAAATTCTTACATACTTTCAAAAAGTTATTAAAAAAAATTAAACTTAGATGAGTAATTGAGATGTGAAACTAAATTGACTCAAATTATACTTTAAAAAAAGGACCTCGTAATGTGCACTACTTGGGCTGAACAGTGTTTAAATCCTCAAGTAGAACTATTGAATAGTTACCGATGATATTTTTAATATTCGAAAGGTTTTTATAAAACAATACTCAAAAACAAAAAAAAAAAAACGGCTTTTGAGGTTTATTTATACAATAGATAATGCAGTAATATCGATAATTGGCAGTAAATTTTAAGAATTTTCTCGTTCTTTAAAGTATATTGTTGTCCTCATAACAAAACATTTTGATATCTCTGTAGCAATTTTTTCATCATTTACGTCTTTTATGTAGATGCAGTTGTTCTGTATTTACTTTCAACATTGTTAGGTCCGGAGGGTAAGAACTTCGAATTCAAATACTCCACGATCTAGTCCTCAAATCAGCAAATTCTTTGATTTGCAATAGTAATTTAGGATTACATAAAGAATTCTTATAAACTTTAAAAACCTTCAAGAATGGTTTCGGCGAAACTTCCTCGCATACTCTTAAATAAAGGCGTGCCCCCGTACTCTTGGATCCTAGACAAAGCTGTGAACGTTTCCCGTTAGAGTTCGTCCATGATCTTTCTTTGCTTCAAAAATTATTGAGGAAACCGAGCGTGCATTTTGAGCCTTCTTTTCGTCCATTGAAATTAAAATTTGATTCACAATTTCAATTTTAATATCAGAATTATATACCAAATTTCATTTATCTGCGTCGTTGCATTTTGGGGCTGTCGCGTTTACATATATAATAATATACAAACAAGCAGTCAACTATTTGATGGATAGGATTCAAAATTTAATGCGGGTCTGTACTTTAGATGTTAAACTGTGTACCAAATTTCATTCATCTAATTCATTGCATTTTTGACTAATCGCGTGTACATGAATGCGAAGATATAAGCGACAAACGGTCAATTCTTTGTCTGGTTTAATTTAAATTAGATTTGATTTGAATTAATATAATTTGATTAGAATTTAAACTTTAGATGCTAAAACTGTGTGCTAAATTTTATCCATCTAGCTCTTTATATTTTGTGGTTATTGTATTCACTTGTAATCGGATAGGCGGTCAGAGTTTTCCTGTGAATGCATTTCATTCAAATTTTGATATAACTTCTCAAATTTAGTATAAAGGGCATAAACCGAATTCCATGAGTTTGTTTCAAAGTGTTTTTTGAGTTATCGTTTAGTTTACAGATATAATACAAAAAGTGAGTTCTTCGGTCTTTGATAGGTTTGAAACGTGGAGATAAATGTAAAATGTAATGCTTGTGTAAATGTAAATTCTTTGCACTCGGAAAAGTAAATTGATGCATAATTATTCACATAATACAAGAACTTATTTATTGTTCCAAATATATATATAAATTGAATATTGCCTAAAAATTAATCTACGTCTTCTTACCACTCTGTAGGTATTTTTAACAATCAAAATAAATAAAATGTCAAAATTATACACAGTCTTGAATAGTACCTGAGAGGAACCATCCGAGTGTAAAGGGTTTACGTTCTGAACAGATTCAACAGTGGAGTGAATCCGTATGCCATCTTCTGATAAGTGTAAATTGTTTAATCTTGGCGTTTCCATAACGTCTCTTTATATATTACTTTGCACAATGCTGAAATGACACGCCTTTATTGATCTTGTGAAATGTGCCACGAGTTCTAAAATTAAGCAATACTCCGAGTTAGAAATTTCCTACTGAAAAGATGCCTAGAGCCAATGGGCTAGGAGAAGATGCAGATGAAAAAAATATATATTATTTACCTAGTTACCAAAAAAGTTATTAAAAAAAGTAGAATTCCTATGTAATATTACCCTATAAAATATCAGGGTAATATTAACACTTTGTCAAATATAACTAATCATGTTCCTATCTATTTCAGTATGTTATTGCAGCATTTATAAATACCAACCATTTGTTTTTATAATATTATATATAGCCATGGATGAAGAGAATCGTGCGTTGTCTCGATCTCTACCAATAATAAAGGTATGCGTGTGCTGCTACTCTACGGGAGAAACAGTTAGATTTAGAGTTACCAAGTTGAGCAAAGATATAAATTAGAAGGTCGAAATATGCACCTCGGAAGGTTTTTTTTAAAGATTTTATTTCAAAGTTAATTAATAAAAATTGAAAAAAATTTGGCATTTTCTGCAGTAATTTCCAAAAATATTACAATGCAAAAATAATTTGTATATCATCTTAAAACTCAAAAAATTAGTTTTGAAATGATAATAATTTAATAGTTGTTCAAATTTTTTCCAAAACTTTGGCAAATGTATATCTTATTTTCAATAATATAGATTACATTGTTGCATTGACTGAAATTCAAACCGTTTTCATTATTCCATCAAATATTTCGTGTTTTTTTTCTTCCATTTTCAAAAGTTAAGAAAGAAGGATTCTGTTTAATTTGTGTAGTTTACATGATGAATAAGAAAGTGAAGTTACTTTATATCGGAAGTTAGAAGACAGACGAGCTAGACAATTAAGTTTTTAAGAAATTAATAAACAAATAAATAAAAATATATTTTCCAAAATTTAAAAAAATCCTAAAATCACTAGTATATTAAATTAAAAATATGTTAAAATATATACTAAATTACCCGGAATATTAAGAGGTCTAGGATTTTCCTAGGGCTGTAAAATACTTACGTAAATCTATCTGATACTGCCTGTTTGTGGTCTTATCTAACATAATTCAAAAACTGATTGGTGGAAGAGCGCTTTAACAACGAATTACTGATTGCTTGCCTGAAGTTTTCCTATTAGAGCTAATTTTCCTCATATTTAAAGTAAAATTTCTACCTCATTACAACTCCCCTCCCCCTTCGTCTCTTCCATCAAAATACGTTTGAATCGCTGTGGCCTCGTGGCAAACTCTCGGCTTTTGGATCGAAAGGTAGCGGATCCAAGATACATTCCCACGGAAGTTTCTCCTGCATATGGATCTGGTAAACGTGAAATTTATCGTGAGTATAACACTCTCCCACTGGTATAGTGTGGAAGTTTTGAGAAAGTGTACCTTTTCAAGTATCGGCCACGCTATTTGTTCATGGTGCAGAATTATGAGGTGTATCAGAAAGTAGTAGCAATCCCGTTTCAGAACAGGATGTGAATCAAATTAATCCAACAGAAGATATCTCACTTCCCGAATATGTTATAGAACAGCAATTAATACTCTGCCTTTTTGACATAAACTTAATTACAAGAATCTGAAAAGCGAAATTAATTTAATTGCAGACCACCATATATGTGAACCAAATCCATGTTCAGCGATGGTTGGGCCCCTGAGTGTCTTGGATGGTAAGCTTTCGATTTCGAGACCGTAAAGCTCCAAATGCGTAATTCGATTTCCGTTATCCTCCCACAGCTGCAGCACGACAGAGAAGGTTTCGTTTGACAATAGCATAAAATGGCGGGTTTCAGCTTCAAATAATCCTATAAAGTTTCAAAACGGAATGTAAACCAAACTAAACCATTTAAAGAAGTCGCATTTCTTTTTTATCGTCAAGCTTTGACTCACGGACATAGCTATATACAAAAAGTTGGATTAGAATTTACCACCAATATACTAGACAAAAAGAAGATAAACCTAAATGCCTGTAAGTAGCAACTAGTACTCTGGTCTCTGACACAGTTTCGACTGTTTGATTCTGAAAACCAAGAAATCAAAATTATTTTAACCACAGACCGCAGTATATATGGGTCAAACCAACATTCAGTGACGACGTGAGTTAAATGGCTTCACTTGAGTGTGTTGTTGAGCTAGAAAGACTAGTATTAATATTGAGACTACGGTAAATATTTACATGCTTACTTAGTAGTTTCCAAATGGATTGATGGTTAATTTTTAGAATTCTTTTTTTTAATTGAATAGTAAGATTCTAGTACTTTCTTAAGAAAGTTTGCTACCTTATTTATTCACGTTCCGTCTTTATTGTACATTATTTTATAAATTTCGCCTATTACTCTTGTTAGAATTAAATTCGAGTATTTAATAATTATTTAAATAAACATCATATAGTAAATGTAAATCCTTATTATAAATCAATTACTGAAATCCACAAGATGGGCCGTTTACTTATTTTCTATTTATTTAGTAAAATTCCTGCAATAAATGTGTTTTTTATATGAAAAATGTTTCAAAGCCATTAGTTTTTAATGAAACGCATTGCAACGGGCTGAACTTTAATTTTTACGCATAAGTATTTGTTATTATTTTTAAAAAAAATCTAACTTTAATATATTTCTGTCGGAATATCATTGCTTTTTAAGAAAAACTAGTTTTAAAAATATATGTTTTCCATTGATGGTAGCGATGCCGAGATAGCCTGGTTGGTAGGGCGTTGGATTCGTGTCCCTTGGGTTGCGAATTTGAACCCATCGACCGAAGACTCCCTGCATGTATGGTGGCTGGCGCGCGTATAAATCTGTCGTGGTCACAAAGTCCTCCATGTCGAAAGTAATACCACTGAGGGTACTGGATCAGGAATGATCGTTCTCTGATTCCGGTCTAAATTACGATCTCTGGATGAGTAAATGAAATGCATGAGTGAAGTCCACCCCGCAAAAAGGGATGTGACGTGTCTGTAGCTAAGTCGTACTCTTGGACCTAGATGGCGCTACTGAAAAACAAGAGCGTACCCCTTGGCTTAAAATCACTGCCTTCTAAAGTCAGTGGGCTTATCTATGACAAGTGCCATTAGAAACAACAACACTGATGGTAGCAATGAAATTGTAAATGGAATTAATTTAGTCTTGGCGTTTTTGTTTTTAAACTGATTTGTTATTATTGCATATTGTAGCCTCCGATTAAAAGTCTTAATATATATTTTTTATTTATTTATGAATAACACCGAAGTCGTACTTATTAACATGCTCGCACTAGAAGCCAAGAGCGAAAGTAACAGATTTTCCTTTAGTGGATTTATTACGAGATGTTGATAAGGATTTCTTTGACACGTTTCGACTTAGGCAAGGCAATCTTAGATATCTTTGAAAAAGATGCGGAGGTGTTAAGGATTTTTAATCCCTTCGCTTACGACTTGGAAAACAACATAATCAGCAATTTTTAAGCAAGAATATGTTAGAAATAATATAAAGTGGGATTTAGATCAGGAAATAAGTGAATATTTTAGAATGAAGTTAAAATGAGCTAATTTAAAATAACTTGAAAATTAATTAGTATTTAAATTATATTAAGGCATCATTATATATATATACTTTATGATATGAATTTTCTTCCCCCTGAATAGTATTTGTCCTGGATTTTCGAAATAACTACAAAGCAAGGTTTGCTTGTAAAAGTTTTTATTCCGGAATAAAATATTTTAGCCATTTGTATTCGAAATTACTTTGGGACTCACTGTGTTCTGATTCTAAGGTAGCGGTTTGGGGCTGGAGGGTTTCATGTTCAAAACTCGATTCTACCGAAAATCTGTTGTTCATGCCCGTTTAGTAAATGTGAAATTTATCTTCAAACACTTAAACGCCCTTCTGTTAGTGTGGCGCAGAGATGTGAAGAAGGAATGCTAGCTCAAATGTTGTCCTTATTTTCTGACTAAGTTTCAGAATGGCGAAGTCTGTCCCAAAACAGATCTGTTCTAACTTCTAAATAAAATGTCTATCCATTGCCTCATACAGTTCCATAGTGATCTATTTTTCTCAGAAAACTTTCGTGCTCAGTATGTAACTGATGTAACTACTTAAGCTTATTAATATTATTTAAAGAGTACGTAAATCTGTGTATTCGTTTGCCTTATTTGCCATAGCTCATATCAATAGGCCAAGAATTTGTTGCAATAATTGAACTCCGATACGTAGTATATTTGCGATAAATGCTTAGACTTCAGAATATTAACATATAGTGTGTTTCTCAATTCTATGTACAAATTTAAAAGGGCGGGGGGAGAGAAAGTATCAATAGGAATGAATATTACATAAGAAAGCAGGTTCCCAAATTGATAGGTGGCGCTGTAAGTGAGCTTTCGAGATCAGCACTCGGGGGTTTCTCATTGTAGTCGGCGACTGAGTGAGATGATGTACGAAACATTTCACTAACGTCGATATTCGCTTCGGTTATGACATCGCTGGTATACGACTATATCAGGAAAGATTTCCAGCGAAGCGAATATCAATCACCAACTATTCTCTTGTGTGCATCAGAACTCGTGTGAATGTCCATCAAGAGTTCCGATGCAGGATATGGGTGGATGCGACTAACACGAATAACCGATTTGGAAGAGCGTCTATAAATTATTGTTACTTTTCTTGATTACACAATAATTTGTTTGATAGTGAAGATTGTTGTCTGGGAGAAATGATTTGAAGACACAGGTTGTCTTTTATGGGTTTTATTGGTAACATCAACAACAAAAGGCACATGACTACGCCATAGTATAGCAGGCCTAGATAACAACACATAAAACTTTCTCGGGAGAGAGAAAGCCGAGATCCCACTCCCCCTAGTACAGGAGTCAAATTCGCTTCTGAAAAAAAAATATATATACTAAACAACAACAGGGAGACCACGTGATACATGATTGGCAGCTAACTCCGCTCTGGAAGATCACGTGGTTAACTGAATTCTTAACAGCATCTGTTCAGTGCTGTAATCCGAAATCTCGGCACCAGCGCACGTGCACTTGCTGCTGCAATAGTTGCATCCACATCAACGTTCTGTGAAGGTCGATGTTCATCATACGCTTACTGTACGATGTAGACAACCCACACGGAATCGAGCCAGGTGCCGCATAACACAGCTTTAATGTTAATGTGGACGGGAATCGTGACTGACTGTTTGGTCGGCCCATATGTCTTCCTACTTCGAATGAACGTTCACTCGCATTTCATCTTTCTTGAGGAAGTCCTCCCAGAATTACTGACCATGCTCCTGCACAAGTTCGACGCCGAATGTTATTTCAGCACGATGGGGGTTCCATCTCATTATGGAATTTCATCAAAGCGAGGACATTTTGTGGTAAAAGGGTTGGGCGTGGTCTCATCCCATGAACCCCAAGATCTCTTGAATTTTATTTATAAGATTCGCGAAGGCCATTATCTATGAAACATTAGTAGATTCTAAAATAAATCTTGTTAAAAAAATCGCTATGGCTACGATCCGCGAAAAAAAGTGTTCGCCAATCTCTGCATCGTAAGTGGTGATCAGGATGAACGTCGATGGACAGAATTTTGTACAACTCCTTAAAAAATAAAATGAAAATAATTAAGATAATCGAGGAATAATTAATGATAGATTAAAATAAGTGCTTAAACATTCTACTATAAAATTTGTCTCAAAAATTAAAAGAAAATTTTACTTATTTATTTTTTGTTACTTTCCTTATTTAATGATCTTCTGTCCTCCGGGACTTTTTTGTTTGTCGCAACAAATTAAGTGATGACTATGAGTCAACTCTCGAGTGCAAGGAGTTGATCTTTATGATTTTTTTTATTATTTAGCCACATATGCGTAAATTTTTATAAACAAGACTTAAGGTAAAACTACTACAAAAAATTTATTGTAAAATTTAATTTTTAATAAAAAGTAATAACATTTTTTAAAAAAAAGTTAGAAACTTATCTACATTAAATAAAAAATCTAAATATTATGTAATAATTACTAGATCATTCAAAATTAATTAATAAAAGCTTAAAGGAAAGTTATTTAGAAATTCATCACTTCATAGTGTAGTCAAAAGTGGAGCCAATACTCCCTCGGTAAGTCATTGTGGCAGTATTAAAATCAAAATAACAAAAGGTAAATCGTTATTAAAGAACTAGAACAATTTCACTTTTTTTTTCAATGTCTAAATATAACTCGGTTTATTTAGCTTGGTACGTTATATTTAAATTCTGCATCGACAATTCAATGCAAGTTTTTTTTTTCTCCTCCCGCTGTCAATTCGACGCCACTGATAAAAATCGCACTTAAGTGGGAAAAACTTTTCTTTTGAGAGAGAACAGAAGCAACATTGTTTTCCTGTATTGAGATGCACACTCCCTTCCTGGAATTTACCGATTAAGATACCGCTGTTTTCTGAATTCCAGCTCTCTTATGCTTTTTACGACTTCTTTATGAGCGAGGAAAAAATTTTCAAAAGTTGGAAATATTTTTTTTAGAATACATTTATATGAAAAATACCCTTTCTATATAATAAGCGTAAAAAAAAAGCTGGATTTTTCCTAGTATTTTTTCGCAATTATTGGATATATTATGTATCTGCCATCTTAAGAAATGCTATAAACTGCTCGTTATAATTTTTCTTTTCTTTTACAGATCAACCATGCTTTCTTCTGTTATCCTACTATGGCTGTTTCTGATAGCTGTAACTGCTGAATCTTTCAATTCTTTTCACAAATACACACCAACCGAAAAGTCGGATATACCTTACGAAGATAGTCCAGTTCCCAAGCCTAGGAAACCTCCGACACACATCAGCGAATTCACCGATCCCAATACGGGATTGAATCCTTTTTTGGATATAGAGGAAGGTCCAACTTCGGCAGGAAGAAATGTGATGAAAGATGAAATACTAGAAGACCGCCCCTTTCTTGGTTTCGATTTAGTGGAAGGAGACGCACCGGATCGTCGCTTGAACTTCGACACTCCCAAGGAATCTTCAGAAGATTCGTTTGTTCATAGGTGGCCACCTTTCGAAGATAACATAGTCAAAGATTTTCCGACAACGACTATCAAATACGTTTCTGAGACGCCTCCCACAACAACAGATTCGTACGTAACCACATTTGATGAGCCTGTTTTTGACATTGAACAACACACAGATGGCCAGAAGATTCAAAAAGCTGTTACAAGTTCTTCAATTTCTAAAGACTCTCTCATCTATGGTTCGGCTACAGTGGCTGTGGTGGCGACTTTGGCGCTGTTATTTGGCGTCTGTTGGTGGAGAAGAAAGTTGAAAAGGACTTCGCAGTCATCCATTGCGGCTGAAAATGGTGAACTGAAATGCTAATTTTTGTACATTGTGAAACAAACTAAAAAAAAAAAAATGGATCGCATTTTCAGTCTCTTCAGTACAGATGTGATATAATCCCCTTTTTCATTTGGCGAATCCATCTCCATCCACCCCTTCCCTTTTTTTTTTCTGCTTATATTGGCTGCTCATAGGTCATAGCATAGGGTCTCTATGACCTTTTTTATCACCTAGCATATCAGCCAAACGGGATTATATTGCATCTATTCCAGTCTTCATCGATGAAACATCTCCATTAGTATTTATTAGGAGACGATGTACAAAAAGTGCAATAATGTCCAAATGGAATGTCTTTCAGATTGAATTTTACATTTACTTGATGGGATGAGATTTTTCGAGTGAGAAGGACAGAATGGACAAATTATTTCAATTATTTGTACAAATGAAGAATTTTTACTAAGCTAGTAAATAAAATGTTCATAAGAAAGACGCTTTTTTTTTTTTACTTAACAACCCTTTTTTTAATACAAATTTAAAAACAGTATACAAAGATCTATTCAGTGTTGACAAATAATTTTTCACAATGGACAACAAAGTGTCATTAATGAATGAGAGAAAAAAAAGAATTAAAACAATAATAAAAATTCTTTCAAAGTACAAGCATTTATTTTGTAAAGGAATAAGTAGTTCGTTGCAAATGCATTTAAATATCAATCCATTAAATATTCAAATAACAATAGATTAGATATTTATTTGCTTATTCTGTTTGATTTGAATATTTAATATTTTAATTACTCATTTAACTTTATTGAAACTGTAAAGACGATTTTCTTTTCATCCATAATTTTTTTCTCTATTACACATTAATTCATGAATCTCTGCTGCGATAGAAGTTCCAACTTCAATTTTATCAGAATCTGTCTCTAGAATAAGTCCTTCTATCATCATCATCAATTATCTTTCCTTTTACTTTCTTTCAGCAGTTACCTTTTCTTCTATTTTAACTCTTAGTTAATAAATACTACTTGAGTCTAGTACTATATATATATTTTTTTCGTGTTTCTTTGTGCACATATTAAAGATACGTCTGTCAATGACGCATTATTTTGAAAATCGCAAAGATTTAAAAAATGCGACAAAAATTCATTGGTACTTCGGTACAAATTAAAGCGCATTAACAAAAAAAAATCTGCATCATAAATCACTTATATACTGTATATTTTGTGTACGTTTCCATGGTATTGGAAATATGCATTGTATATTATTAATCTTATTGTACATTATGCATTTGTAAATGAAGTAAAAAGTATTAGAGGTAAAATGTGTTTTGTGTTATTCTTGTTTGTTTTATATAATAAATTAAGCAGTTGAACATGTATTATTTATACGTGAACTATTATATTCTACAAAACAAAGAAACGTTGAAACCTGTTATTTAATAAAACATGTTTTTAAATAAGCTCTTTTCTGAAATTTTAAAAATGAAAATCAAATTACATTGCAGATATTTATTTAGAAATTCAATAAACTTTTTAACACACAACTATAGTAAATTATTCACTAAACTTTTAAAATTTATTTTGCTATTTAAAGTTCTTAAAGTACAATAAACATTTTTTTCCGCTTTTGGAATTAATGAGAAGTATTGTATATTTATATCTGTAAAATTACAAAGAAAATGTATTTATGCTTCCGAATAAACCTCTAAATTTTAAGGTATTCAATATATCAATTTGAGTTTAAAAAAATAAACAAACAAGTAAATAAATTTCTTTTCCTTTTTTTATATGACGAGGTCCAACAACATTTTGTCGGTTTTGTATTACAAACGGTATTTAAACAATTTTATTGTGAATTGCTCTTCTTTTCTTCATTTTTGTCTTGCTGTGAATGCCCATCTAAGCCATAACAAAATACATATTTCTTTTTTTACTTGAGCTAGAATTATTATTTAGATAATAATCCTATTCTCATACATAATTTTATTACATATGTAAAAGAAATAAATGAACCTTTTGCAGAAATTTGCATGTCGTAAATTATTCATTATTTAAACATAAGCATGTGTTAGTAGTTTGTCTAGCTAATATGTTTTCTTTTTTCGTGTATGCGAGAAATCTAGACATGACATATATGTTGATAGAAAAGAACGTGTTGAAAAAGTTATCAACACAACAATTGAGGTTCTTCGCTATTTGTTCTAAATGGCGAGCCAACATTGTTTTTCAAAATCTTTGAGTTTTAAGATCGAAATATGAAGTGGTGATCCCAGCAAATAAAAAAGTGAATAAACAACTAAAATCTTTCACTTTTAATATTAGAAGGGGGGGATACAATGTTTCATAGCTATCTATTTTTATCGCAAAAAGTTTTTCCACAAGAATTTACTCGAGAGTAAAGTATGCGTGTGGAATTTAAATAAAAAAAGAAATTGTCTAATATTTTATTTAAGATACTTTCAAAACAAAATTTTATTTTTAATGTTCAGGCTCTAATATATTACAATGAAACTTTACTACCTCCCAAAAAGAAAAAATATCTGCCGTTCAGAGGTGTTGACTGTTATAAAGAATTTTCATTTTTAGAAGACATTAAATCAAGTGTTAATTCAAAATTTTTGGACAGGGAATTTTAAAACACGTAAAGAAAGAAACGGGAGTCTTTTCTTCTTACCTTTCGAGTAAGAAGAAACATTTCGAGTAAGAAGTAACATTCTTTTCTATCCTTTTTTCAAAATTCTTCTCCACATATAATGGGGTTAAGATAGTCTGAAGAGGGATATGGAAACTTAAATGCCACGGCAGACTTCTCTCCAAATTTTCAATTTTAGAGAAGCAATATGGTGCATTTTTTGCTTTGTAATGTAATAAAGAAAATCGAGTATGATTTTGAGCATTTTCTTTTCAACCGATTGCATTCAAAAGCTCAATACAAATCTACAATTTTGTATTTTTATTCAAAATGGCGTATCAAATTGCATTTATCTAGTTGTTGCTTTGTTAAGTTATCTTATTTATAGAGTGAAAATACAGACAGTTATATAGTCGTTCCGTTGACGGATTTACTCCAAAATTCAATGAACATCAACATTTCTGATAAGTACAAAAATTTCATTTGTCCAACTCTTTACATTTTCGAGTTATGATGCTGCCATATACCCGGACAGACATCCCTTAGCGGCATTTCGCGCAAAATTTAATAGAAATAGATTTCGGACTAAGATCGATATCTTAAATTTCTCGCTCAATGCCTTTTTGAGTCATGTTTCAAGACAGAATGGCGAATATATTCCCAAAAGTGTTTTTCAGTCTCGCTAAGTCTAAAACATGGAGATTCATCAAAATATTGAAGTCGAATTCTTTGAAGATTACGATAATTTCTCTTTATATACATGAGGGAAAAAGTCTTTTAACGCAATTTTATAATTTTAGAAACAATTCATGCAAGTTTATCCAAAAGTGTTATTCTTAGTCTAAGTGCAAAACAAAAGCACTTTTGATTTTCAACTCATAATTTCACTTAATGGTGATGATGCATTCAGTGCTTTTGACTATGAAACTCTTTTTAGTTTTCTTTCATGCTTCCTTTAATATATTTTGTATCTGTGTATTTTCACTGATGTCTTATAATATATAATTTTCCTAATAATATCAAATCTTCCTTGTAATGACTTTCCATGTCCTTTTCAACTTGTTGAAATCTTATTTCCTAGTGATTCCTAAAACCTTCTAAATTTTCAAGAAATACTTCATGAAAATAATCTAGAAAACAAACGTTCAAACACTTCTTGAATGGTGCTAACAAAATCCACCTTGCAATGTTCTCGAAATGTAACTTTTTAAAAATCAATTTAAAAAACTTTATTTTTTTTTTGCAAAAACATTTTCATTTTATTCCAATAGTATTAAAATATATAAAGTGATTTCATATAATTTCCGTCACACGAGATCAAACATTATTTTTCATAATGGAGCTTTCATAATTATAATTTTTTTTTATCTTTCATGTTTTATTTTGTAAATTGTTTTGACGAAATTGTCCATTTTTCAGGTTTTTCCAGTCATTTAAAAACTCCATTTAAAAAGTTCCCAAAATCAAAACTTTTCTCTGCACCATCTACAAATTTATACTCTATAATATGATAATGGTTATTCACTTTTTGCTTCACTTTGTAATTACTCATTTCTTATTTTTCCGCCGATTTTTTATTTTTACAATGCTTAAAAAAATATACATTTTTTAGATGGGAGGAGGAATAACATATTTAAAATTTCCAGTTTTTAAGAAAATTTTCAAAAATATCCGCATTTGCTCTGTTTTATAAATGATTTTCAAATTCCCTATTCACTCTGCTGTAACACTTATTTTTGAGACCTGGAACTTCATTTTTTCTGATGAATATTTCTCTGTCATTTGACAGCTTTGCTAAATAGGGCATGGAGGTTATGCACAGCAAGAAAGGAAGAATTTCTACTTTCTGTCCTCAACAGAAAATTCCTATCGTGTAATAAATTGCAGAAAAAGAAATTATGTAAAAAAATGAGGCGAAAAAAAAAATGAAGTCTGCTATTGCAAATTTCAAGTTATGTGAGAGAGAACATTATTATTTTTAAAATCATTGTTTGTCTTAACTAATTTAAGTCATTAACCAGTGTAAAACAATCACGTGACTATCAGATTACTCATGCGTCGATATTTAGGGGGGAAAAAACGTGTTTTTTCCCCATCTCAAAATCGGTCGAGATCCAAAACTTTTTCTCAAGGCCGGAGTACCCCCACCCCTTCGAAAATCCGTTTAAATTGGTTTGGAATGAAATGACCACGTGACTACAAACACACTCTTTTCGATACCTTCCCTTGTTGTTTCTTTTCTTCTCTATGCTTCTTCGGACGATAACTTCTTAAGACCCTGCCCTTTATTGACTAGATAGGGGAATAGGGTACATAACAGACATTCGCGTCAAATTGTAACTTTTTGTTGGCGATAAGTCGCTAAATGTTACAACCTTCTTTATCATTTTCTAATAACCGTTAAAGCGAAGAATTAATGAATCAAAAGCGATGAAACGCCAATTTTCTGCCCGTACATTTTGTGGCTTCACAAACCTCAAACCAGAACATCATGTCCTCACATAATTAAAATGAGCAGAAAACCACGGAAGAACACATCCTTGTTTATGCTTTATTTCGGAAAAGGGGGGGGGGGACACAGAAAGCAATAATTCATAATTTTTACAATATTTCTTTCTCAGATTTCAATCCTAACAACAAATGTACAATTTTGAACGCACATGCATCCGATATTAACAGTTTAATCGTTGGGAAAAGAAATATTATAGGCGAACATGATGAGCACTAAATGTGAATAGTTCACTAATATAATTTTTGTGATGACAAACGTTTACATGTACGTTTTATTAATTTTTATTTTAAATCAACATTATTTTCTAAATGTATAAACATTTTCCATAATATTAAGTAATTAACTGCAAACCTTTTATAGACATTTCTTTTATTTACACAATTAACACTAAAAAATATGAATAAATGATAACAGCATTTATAAAACTGCTAATGAATAGAGTGAACAGTTTTCTGAGGACAATTTGTTATTAACAAACACAGTCCAGCAAAATTACATTCACTAAATTATTAAGTACTATAATGGTAAACTGCCTGCTTTTTTGGCAGCAGCTATAGCATTTTCATTAGAAAGTATTTGGAATTCTTGAAAACGCTGAGATATCCTTTGATTCATCTTCATATATTTTTCCATACAGTTGAGAGCACATCTATCCTGAAAGGAAAACAAAGTAAGTAAATATTCATTCATCTATTAATTTTGATGAGAAGCATTTTCGGGAAAATAAATAAAAATTACATAACAGAAAATTAGTTGGCAAAATTATATAAAATTACCTAACAGAAAATTTGTGAATTCAAAATCTAATATTAATAACAGAATGGAAGATTTCTCAATCTACTATGTTTTAATAACACAAGTGACAAATGCCGATTATAATCATTATCACTAGAAATTACAAGAAAAATTTTAAGCACTGAAATTCTTATACCCAAATGGATTACTATGACATTATACCATGCAAACAAAGAAAGGTGGGAAAAGAAATATTCTTTCAAACTTTTTAGCAAAAATGAAAGGCTTCAGGGAAGGGGGAAAAAAATTATTTTGTAATTATTACCAACAGTAAGAATTTAAATTAGAGCTTTTGTTAGAACCACATTACGAATGAGGACTAGATTTAAGATTAATGTACGGTCGTTAATGAATTATTTTGGGGCAATTTCTCACCAAATATACTTGCAAGAATTTTTATTGCAACTCAAAAACCGTTTTGGTATGATTTCTGGTTGCCATCCAAAATAGCAAATTTAGGGCGAATTTTTGGACATATGGCAGTATTTTGATGTGTTTGATGAGAAACAGTATATTAATGTTTAATTTTATCGAAAATGAGCATTATTTGTTTTCAAAAGGTGCGTTTTTTGATAGTTTTATGAAGGACATTTGGCTATATTAAATTGTACACTACCGAGGTTCAACTGGAAATTCTCTCTAGTGATAGCTAGTCAAATGAGGTAACTCAATTAACGGGGCAAGAAAGTCAGTTACCAAGACATTTAATGTTTGGCGTAATTTTGAAGAGATTGTGAAATTCTGATACCGTACACTTATGTTTTATTAAAAATTCGGTTCGCCGAGATCCTATCAAAATCCAACAATGTTTACCTTTATGTGTCTGAAGTTACTAAACATAAATTTCATTTTCACTTTTCTAAATTCAAAAATATGTGAGATGTGCACACAATTATACTACAACACATGCAGTTTTTTGTCAATATCGCAGAGTATTTCAGCTATTCAACCGTGATAAATGCATCCGGAATGCATAATTTAAAATACATCTACAATAGATATAAGCTGCAAATTGCAAATTTTACAAATACTTAACAATAATCAGGAATTTATTTCCTTTTATCATCTGAAAATATATTTATTTTTAATGAGATAATTTTTTTTTTTTTTTTTTTTTGCAATGAAAATTCTGCAACAAGTCTTTAAAGAGGACTAATTATCAAAAAGAACAGTATTTGTTTGACCTAGAAATTTAAAGATGGTAGTGGATCTGTCACAGATGATCCGCAATCTAGTAGAATATCCACTTCGATTAACAATCAAGAATCACGATGTAGGCCAAGTTTAGATAACTAACGACCATCGCTTGATCAAAAAAGTATTTATTGAGCAAGCTGTTTAGAGCATATCATTCTTGTCAAGCAATGTAAAAATGCATTTAAAATTTCTATGAGCATTACGTGCTTTATAAAATGGCAAAGAAACAACCGAGTATGCATTGTGGACGATTTTCGTCAACTGACTGAAAGCAAAATTTAACAAAGAACTACACGTAAAAAAAAACAAAAAAAAAAAACAAAAAAAAAAAAAACCGTTAACTTTCGAAGTATTTGTTTCCAAATTTCGTACTGATCTACATTACAGATGTTTTCTTATATTTTGTAGTTATCGTATACACTTGAATTTAGAAAAACGGGCAGACAGATTTCTTCTGAATCACACAGCCTGGCCAGTATTGGCCCTTGCGCCATAAAAAAACTTCTGAATCGATTTAATTTAAAACTTGACAGAAATCTACAAGTCCGGTGTTAAATCTATACATCAATTTTCATCCGTCTGCTCAAAGTATTTTTGAGTTATCAAGCTCACAGACAGACATGATTTCAGAAAGCGTTTTTTGGACTCGGAGAGGCTTTAGAATCTCGAGATTAAATACTTTTGTCGATTAAAATACTTTTAAAAATTTATAGCTATGATGTCAAGACCACAAATTTCGCCGGTGATAAAGTCGCCAAACGTGATATAACCGATGGCTAACGGAATATCCTCGCCAGCAACAGCATTATTAACATTTTTTTGTGTGTATATTGTGTATTGTCGCCAATAAAGCCTGCATGGCGAGATTTGCGCCACCGAAATAGAAAAGTACCGTTTTATTAATCGTGTTTTGTAGATATCGTGTTCACATACGCATAGACTCCTACTAATGAACGCGGTTCTAGTGTAGATTTGGGTTCCCTTTCGATTGGCGACAAATTTCAGCGATGAAGCACTACTTCTGGTTTCCATAATGTTTTGTTTTCACTGACGTAACTGTTGCGTTTCCGACCGAAAATCCCCTTGGAGTCAAAAAAAAAAAAAGTTGAACCCAATTGTAAATTTTTACCATGGACACGATTTAAAATGAGAGACATATAATTTTAGTGTAAAAATTATATACTAAAATTCACTGATAAAGATTTTTGCTGTTAAACATTGCTGAACTCCAATCAACAAAATCATTCATTAAGACTGAATAATTTATTAAATTTGAATAGCGCTCTTCTATAAAAACTGGCGATTTTAGACTACTTCACCGACTGCCTCAATGAAGATACGCCAATCTTCTGCCAGGGTTTCTCGACAGTGATTGGCCTGTGATTATCAAATTGTTGATTGTTCTAAAACTGATACATAAAAACTTCATAAATCGGTCAGATTTCTCGCAGAAGATAGGGGCGCTTATTTATTTAAAAGTTGAAGTGTCAAGAGTATTTCGCAGAACCAAACCAATCTTGGGACCAAAGGACTGAGTAAAATTTAAAATTTGTTAATTTTTTAATAAGTTCATTTATTGTCAGAAATAAAATATTTTTATTTGCATCATTTAAGTCTTTTGAAAGTAAAAAAATTAATTTTACGATGAATCAGAGAAATTTTTGCTGAATAATTCTTTTAGATATTATATGAATTATTCTGCAGTGTCCATATAAATTCATTGCCGAACGATTCCGATTTTAATTTTCATATTTAAAAAAATACATGGTTAGTTTCAGTATAAAAAGCTTTTATATTGATTGCAGTTTAACATTTCCACTTTAATTTAAAGTAGAAATTTTAAGAATGCTGAGAGAACATTAGAGAAAGTGATAAGTAGTATAATGAACAAAACTGTTTAAGGTCTATATAAAAGTATGACTAAATCATATAAGTACCAAAATATGAAGCTCAAAAATCTTTTGCAGAAAAGGCTACTAAGAGAACAAGTTACATTAATTGAAAATTTTAGTGATCATTAATACTATGAACTGGCTGGTCGCCAAAGACGACTAGTGGTAAATAAATATAATGACATTTATGTATAAAATATAAATAAGGACATGTAGGTGAAATTCGGCTGATGGTGCCAACAAAGAAATGTCTTTAAATGATATTAACAACAAAACTATTTTTACTTATATTTGTTCTAATTTGCCCTTATATTTGCTATTTGCCTTTGCAAAAAAATTCATATTTTTTGATGCGATATTTCGGGAGACAATGTGATCTGGGATCTTTAACATTAGGTCCATGGAGCAGGAAAAGAATAAGGTTCACCCTTAAAGGTAGCTGAAAATTGAGTACTGAATTTGTCTTTGTATTCATTCATACACGATTCACAACGCCTTTGCTCAAGATATAATTCGTTCATTTTGAAGGACACAAATCTAATCTTCACGCTATCACGTTGTTACAGCATATACGTTCACTGATTAATTTTTATTATGGCTTTAATATGAGAACAGAATAACACGAGATCATATTTTTATATATTACAAGCTTATCTTTAACTCAGAAGTGTCACTTATATTTGAACTCGTTTTTGAAACAATTCTACTGTTTGAAACAATTGAATGTTTATCAATTTCTTTGAGCTTATATAAATGCATACTCCTCGAGAGATTCAAATGAAATTTGGCATATATTGATTAGCATTCAGAAGATTGAATCATACTATTACAGTTCTTTGTCCTTCTAAGAGGGGGGAAAAAACACCTTTTACTGTTTTTCTGCTATAATTTCAGAATATCTCATCGAACAAAAATTATTTTTATACCACCTTATAAATAAAAACATTTTTTTAAAAAAAGTAAGTATTAAAGCTTTGTAAAATTGCTGAATCAGCCAAAAGCCTAACTTTCCCACACTCTGCGTGAAGGACTAGAAAGACGACCAGTTAGCACATTTTTTTTTATAAAGATCCCTGTGTTTACCTTACTTTTGATTGACATGCATCAGAAATCCCTATCAGAATCTTAATATATTAGCACTGTAAAAAAATATTTTCCCTATCAAGATCTCAGCTTATATAAGACCAGGGATAAAATGTCCAAGAACTTTTCCCTCACTTCTTTATGTGTCGTTCTGTGTTGCTCGTCGCTCCTGCTTGCACATAATGCCTGCTTCTCTAAAATGAAATAAAAGGACGTCACGAAATCGAAAGTCTCTTCACTGTCTTCAAAACTGCATTCTGCTTCACATAAAATAATGCTTATATATATATATATATATATATATATATATATATATCGATTTTTTATGCCAGTTTTTGAAGAATATCGATCTATCGAAATCATGATCATGAATGATAGTTCATGACGAATCACGATGCTATAAATCGATGCTCATAATTAACTTGCGTTTTCGATTTCGTTTTGGTTAATGGTTAGTGTAATTTTTTTTTGCTTTTCATTTTTTTCCCCTTCATGCAAAATACCGAGCGATTCTGTTTGCAGTACTCATATTCAATAATAATAATCTATACTTATAATAAAGTTCAATGTGTGTGTGTGTGTGTGTTCGCGCTCTACAGGCCAGACCATTCAACCTACAGCTACCAAATTTGGCACGTGTATACCTTGGAGGCCGGGAATGTGCACCTGGGGGTTATTTTTTCAAATTTTTAACTAGAATTTTATTTATTTAAATAGTAAGCGAAATTTTGACGTGTTTCTGCTATAACTTCCGAAAATATTACCGCACAAAAAAGATATTTACATGAAGTTAAAGATCAAAAATTTATCTTTTAAATGATGCTAATGTTTTAATCTTAAAATTAAATTTCTATTTTTAATGAATTTTTAAATAAATATTTTAACTATGTTTTTCAATAATTTTTTTCGTAAAAAATAAAAATTAAAATTAAGCACGTTTCGCATTCATGGGAAAAAAATAGCTTTTTTCAAAGTGTTGCCATCACATTGATTAAAGCTCCAATTAAAAATAAATTAAATCTTTTTGGAAATGAAATCTGCAAAAAAATAATTTTCGGCACGTGTCTGTAGGATGGGAAACAAATATGAAATATTATTTTTTCTAAAAAATAAATTCAAGAAAAATTATTTTATGATCTTTTATACTCTCTATACAGGGTGTTTATTTAGTCCCGGACTCATTTTGATGTTTAATGACTCATTAAATAATGAAGATATAAACAAACTTATGGCATTTATTGATGGAATAACTCATATATTTTCCTTTTCAGGTTTGAATATTTTTACTTTTGTAAATATCGTCTGCGCGCGTGGTTAATTTCAGATAATTTCATTTTCCAGTCTAAATATCTGTACTTTTCTAAATATCGTCTTCTTATTAATTGCATTTTTCTCTCTTTCGTTTTTGGCAACTATTGAAATGCTATGTTTACTTTTGATGTGTTTGTTCTATGTAGTACTTTTGTATGTGATGTTTTATTCGAGCGGATATTAAGGAGAATGCATACACCGCAAGAGAAAGCACAGATTTTATGGTGGTCAAAGAGTTAATTTCCAATCAACTAAATCACTGACTTTTAAGACCAATCACTTAAACTGACTGATTTATGAAAATTTGAATATCACTATTCAATAAAAAAGGGATAATTTTAGATTTTCCATCGATCGCTTCAAAGAAAATACACCAATCAGCGTGCAGGTTTCTCAAGATTAATTGGCCTAAGATTATGAAAATGTTGAGTTTTTCTAAATTTTTAACATTCAAAACTTCATAAATAAGTCTTAGTTGATCGTGGAAAATAGAAAAAATTCATTCATTTATTTAAAATTTGGTGTGTCCAGAATATTTCTCAGAATATGATACCTTACTGCATTAAATTTAGACTTCATAATGTTTGAAATATATTTAAAGGCCGGAACAAAATATTATTATTGATTTCATTTCAATCCTTTTGAAAGCAAAACTAAAAATTGAATTTTATGCTGAATCTCAGAAATTTTTGTTGAATTATTGTTTGAGATATTACATAAATTATGAAAAATATTTTGTAGTTAACATAAGACTTAAATACCGAGCGATTCTGTATGCATTACTCACATTCAATAATAATAATAATTAATTAATAAGATAAAGACGATAAATAAAATGAAACGCTTGGTTTTATTAAAAAATATCTTAATATTAATTGCAATTTCATCATTTACATTTTAAATTAAAGTTGAAGTTTTGCCGGAAATGACAACAAATTAGCAAAATATATATAGTAAATTGAACGAAACGATCTAAACAGTATAAGTTTGGTATGACTATCAAAATTTGAAGATTAAAAATGTTTTGTTTGAGAATCCTTTTAGAGACCAGTTACTTAAAATATTTAATTGAAAACTGTAGCGAGCGGTAATACTGGCGAACCGGCTGGTCGCCAAAGGCGGCTAGTATTTTTATAAATATGATCATTTTCTAATATATAAATATACTTGTTTTAAGCATGTCATTTTGGAATAAACTGTTTTACCTAAGCGAATGATATCATTATGGAAAAATAATTGCGGTTATCAGAAAGCCTTTGTTCCTAAATATTCATTTTCAGAAATAAAGGCAAAAAGGATTAATTCAGAAAAAATCCGCCTTTGTAATCGCTCACATTTTCGCATTAAAAAAAGAAGTTCCGATATATCTCCGCTTTTGCCTGACGGCTGAATTGCTTACTGAACTCCTTTCAAAACTAGTTTGAGAGCTCGATCGGTCTTGAATGAACTTCCGATACTTATAAAATTTTCGACATATGTTGTATTTTCGATACTTGCTTTTCTGTAGTATGCGGTTTTATTTTCTAAAAGTGCATAATTTTTCTTTTTTTATATCTTTAAAAAATGCTATTTTCCCATTTCATTATATATTTTTTTATTATAATATATTATTTTTTTTATTTAAAATGAATATTATTTTTAATGGAAGCATTTTATTACTTCGATTTATTTCACTTTATGTGATTGAATTATATATTGCGCTTTTTTCAAATTTTCATGCAGTTGAAAAGAGTTTTCTCTTCTTTCCCTTTTTTATTCATGTTCTTTTTTTCATTTTCAAATACACAGGTACTTTGAATTGATTTAAAAATTCTTGCATTCAAATGATTTAAGAAAATTTTTGAAAATTATTATTTTTCTGTTTTTAATGTAAAGATATTTTAGCCGCGCATTTTCAATCTTTTAAGACCTTTTTTTTTATCCCCTCTTTCATTTTAATTTTTCATATTTAATTTAATTTTCTTTCATTCCAAATTTTATAATATACAAAAATGTTGATAGAATACTTAGAAATAAAAGATAATTAGCTAGAATTTTAATATTCAGAAACACAGTGTCGTACTTGAGTGTTATTAATTTTTTTATTGAGTTTATATTAATGATGATATATAATGCCATACTTTTTTTTTTATTTGCTCATGATCGCGACTTTTTCTAAATTATTTAATGTATTACATCATTTGTCTGTAAATAAATTTACCCTCCATAATATCTGTTATTAAGGTTTTACTCATTTCGGAATTGCTATTCTTCATCTTTTTTCGAGTTTTGAAATAGCAAATTGAATGATTAATTTTCATTTATATAACATATCTATTGTTAAAATTCTAGTGCATATTTAAATTAAATCTGCCAATAATACTATTAAGATAAGAATAAAAATTTATGTAATTCATATACAAAATAAACTTTTCAGGACATCAGATGTAACATGCAGACGTTGCTTTGGCATTGACACATATTATTAAAGGAGATAGAAAACAATTATTTTCTAACTATTTTTATTCAAAAGAAAATGAATATTTTTATTATATACATTGAAATTTCTTTTTATTATATTTATTATCTTTTTATTCTGATCTGTCAATATGTTAAGAGATGATTTATTAAGCTATTTATAAATGATAATAACTATAAACAAATGATGATATCAAGATGTAGTGAAAAATACCTTACTTATCAAATTTGGCACATATATACTTTGGAGGTCAAAAATGTGCACCTTGGAGCAAGCATTTTTTTTTTTGAATTTTTAGATAAAATCTTAATTAGAAATTAAGCAAAATTTCAGCATTGATTTGTGACAGCTTCTAAAAATATTATCGTATGAAAATGGTTTATACATCAAGTTAAAGTTCAAAAAATTATCTTTTTAATGATTCTAATATTATAACTAATAAATCTAATTTCTACCTTTAATGAATTTTTAAAAAAATATTTAAATCTTATTTTGGAAAAATTTATTTCACACAAGATAAAATAAAAAAACTAAACTGTATAAATAAGTTATGCATGCAAAGGATAAAAATATCTTTTATCAACGCATTGCCATCATATTCACAAAAGCTCAAATTAAAAAATAAATAACCTTTTATTGCAAATTAAACTTAGAAAATATTCAGCATGTGTCCGCATGAAATATGATATTTTCTAAAAACATGAATGAGAGAAAAAGTTTTCTGTGATTTAAAATAGCAATATTATTGATACAATTTTATTTAATCCATACATTAATATATACAGGATATCTGCTCCAACCAGGCCCTGACAGCTAATTTCTAAAACTTTATTAACTGGCATATATTTTTAATAAAAATTGTCTAAATGAAATAATAATATTTTATGCAGTTTGAATCAATAAATATTCTGATGAATTAAGATTTTAAAATTTTTATACAGATCCTTTGTTCTGCGAGTCAAATTTAATAAAATATTCTTGAGACACTAATATTTTAAATTAAAAAAATCCAACCTTTCACAATAAAAGTTCATTGAGTTATGAAAATTTAAATGTCTCTATTCAATTTCTATGAAAACGGTTGATTTCAAATCTCTTTATTGACTATCTTGAAGAAAATAGCCAATTAGCACTTGGGACTTTCCCCGAGGCTAGTTTCTAAAATGAAGAAATTGTTGATTGACCTAAATTAATGATATTCAAAGTTTTATAACTTGATCACAGAAGATTTAAACATTAGATTGTGAAAACAATTTTACTAAATATGATTTATAGGATCGAAGGATTGTATAAAATTTAGACTTTATTATTGTCTTTAGAAATCCATTTATTGGTTGAAATAAAATAAAATATTATTTACTGCATTTAAACCTTTTAGGTGAAAAAACTGAATTTTATGATAAAATTTTTATAGAATAATTTTTTGATATATTTCATAAATTATTTTTAAAAATTCTGTGGCACACATCTGTAGTCATTTTCTAACAAATATGCTTGGTTTCAACAAAAAAAGTTTTATAATTATTGAAGTTTTATCCCATCCATTTCATATTCAAACAGCAACTGACAGTAAATTAGAGGGATATAGAGTACAATGAACGAAATATCGTAAGACTTCCATAATAATAAAAGTTATGTGACTATTAAAATTGGAAGCTTTGAAATATTTTTCCGAAGAAACTGCTAAGAAACCAAAGTACATAAATATTTAATTGATAATTTTAAAAAGCATTACTCTTGGTGAACTAGCTGGTTGCCAAAGATGACTACTATAAAATATAACATAAGGATAGGGAAAAAAAATTTTCCATGAATTTGTTTAGTAAGTATTAAAGTAATAAAAATTGTGCATGAGGCTTGAATTGTGTTTGTACATGAGAAAATAAAATTCTCTTTTAAAATTTAATAAAATAAGTGTATTTCATTATTAGAAGTTACCTCCTTAAAATGAAATTTTATTCCCTAAAAAAATTGCTATTTGTTCAAAATTTGTGTACTATGTTTTTTAATTGAATAGAAAAACTTGTAATTGTATCACAATCAAATTGAAGAATTACAAATAACAGTTAGTTGAATTGTCATACTGGTAACAAACACCAATGCATGATAAAATAGATTATTGCGAAGGAAAATTGCACAATATACTAACAGATTTAATTTGATTAAAAGTTGCCAAATTAAAGAGAAAAGAAAGAACTACTTACTTCTTTATCTCTCACATGCCGTACAGTAAAATCATGTACACAATCACGGAAACATCTTTCTGATAATTTATTATATGATATAAGAAAGTCTCGAAACTAAAGGTAAAAAAAAAAAAAAAAAAAAAAAAAAAATTATGGCTTTATTAACATACAATATGTTAATTTGCATATAAAAAATTATTAAAACCAGAAGGATATAGTGCTTTAACCACACATACACCTATTAATAAACCTGTATTATTAACTTTAGATGGAAATGAAAAGGATCTTTTTATTGGCAGTATAACTAATAGTTATCTTATTGCAACTAATAGTTATTTGTATTGTGAGTTTCATTTCTCAGTCCATGTTTAATAGACTGTTAATTTAGGAATCTTCATTCTCTAATTTGTTAATTTAGGAATCTTTATTCTCTAAAATACAGAACTTCTAACTGGTGATGAATTAAGAACAGCTTCTGAAAATACTTGATAAAAGAAGTTCATATTTTCTTTATTTAAAAACTTTAAAAGTATGAGCCTTAAAAAGGATAATTTTAAAGCCTTAAAAATGGTACATTCTGTTCAGAAAGGTAAATGTAAGTAAATAATTTTTAAAATTTAAGTCCCTTTATAGATTTTAATGGAATTCTACATTTTTTTTTTTTTTTTAGCTGTGTGGTGTAAGTTTTAGCTAACTCAAATAAATACAACTTTAATATTGATTAAAATCCATTTTTCTGTTGTGCATTTGACAAGGATAAACTTGAATATATAGAATTGAAGGCACAGATTTTTAACACCATATTGCCTGCACGCTAATTGGGATTCTTTTGTTTGGTACTAGTAGGTATGATTTAGATATCATTAGATCAAATAATTCTTGCAAGATACCCATGTGACATGTCTCCGGGATTTATCCAGTACCTTTTACAGAATATCAATGTGGTTTCACTGTGTGGCATAGTGTTAAGATTAAGCATTTAAAATATTGTTTTTTTAGAAATAAAGTGAATAGGAAAAAAAATCTTATAATGATAAAAAAGAAATCAGAAAATTTTCATACTCGGCAGAAAATATTTTAAAGCTTAATAAATTAACTTAAAACAAACTAATTCTAAATTTTACACAAAGGCCAGCTGATAGAAAACCACACTTTTACGACATAGATTATTTACTATATATTTTAAATGTTGCTGAATTAATGGAAAAGCACACAAATAGTATTTATAAAATAATGCCAACTAAAAAATTATTTTTGAAAAAACTATTGAACACAAATTTGAAAAGGCAATATAATTAATTACCTGCTGTATTTGCTCAGCTTCTGTCATAGTAGGCTCTTCAGTAGCAGACATTTTCTAAAAAGTTATATAAAAATTTAAAATAATTTAAACAAAATACAAATATCAGAATCAATTAAATAAATTTTAAATCAATTATTCTGTGTTTTTCATAATATTAAATTATAATGGGATTAATTACACATTAACACAACATATGATGACTTCAGTCAGTTTCCTATATACATAGCTTTAAACCTGAAGACAGACATTAAAATTTCAGTTTTTTAAAAATTTTAATGTCTGTCATCATTCCCTTAAAATAAAGATTTACTCTAAAGTTTGTTGTTTATAAAAAAAAATGAGATATACTTTTAAATAAACAATATAATAATCCAACTAATTTAAAGAAACATAATTGGAAAAATAATAGAAAAAATAAATAAAATGCTTTGAAACTCAACTCATATGCATTATAATACTAGAAAAGTTAAATATAAGGGTGATGCTAATTTTACATTTTTCTTTTAACAGATTTTTTTATTGTCAATAATTTATAAGTAATGTTAAAATGTACTTGAATTTTATGCAGGCAATTATTTGGGTTATATTTAGACACCATCAAATGCTTGACACTGATTAATGATGTTTACATTAAACATCAATTAATTACATCATTCTGATAAATACTGTTATATTCAGTTTCTAACTGGCATATAACAAAACCATTCTCTTTTAGTCACTCAATAAAAAAAATTGCTGTTTTGAAACCAGTTCAAAAACATGACGAAAGCTTTTTTTTTTTAACATTATGCATCTTCTATTGAAGATTAATTGTATAAACTTTTGAAATTAGTTTCCATTCAGCGACTATGTTTTGGAGAAGGATACCTTCGCCCGTAAAAGGGTTAATTCTAGCACTTTATTCGAACTTCTAAATCGGACATAAACACCAAAAATTACAAAAAAAAAAACTATATACATAATATTAATAGTTAAGTTGTATTATAGTTCACTTTATTCTTCTTAAAGCTTTGATAAAAATTGAGGTTTTGGAAAATGTCATATAATAAAAATGCCTCTATAAAATAAAGTTCAACCAATCAGTTTAATCCCCAAATCTGCATGCTATCTATAAATTATTTGATGTTTAAATCTTAATTTAAAAGAAATGTGATTTAGTGAATCTGAACTATCTGCCAATTTCTAGGTACCGGGACAAAAATTAAGATGTATTCGAATATGTATTAGCCAACTGTTATTATATAGATTATGATAACTAGTAAGATTTGAAAATTGAATTCAATCTTATAAGAAGAAATTTAAACTACGATCAAAATTACATACGAAATTAGAAAATCTAAACACACGTTATTACATTCACTACAGAAGTCAACACTACATTTCACAATATCATTTGATTATTTCCTTTCACTTCTTTAATGTTTAATTATGGTCGCACATAAACCGTTAAGTAAATACACCTAAGACCTGTGCCCAATGACTCCTTGCACCTAAAACATTCGCTAAGTAAGAATGAAAGATTTTCAATAATCATATCTTAAAACTTCACGTATCAACTATAATCGTTTTCATTTATTTAAAAGGAACATTAGAACTATTTGTTTTCCTTCCTTCCATGATAGAAATATTCTTCTTTTAGTTTAAAGTGCATTTATAAAACTGAATTTATAAAGAATTCATTGATGTTTGATACATATTGAATTATTTTAATGTGGACATTCTTTATTTTAAAAATGTTTGCTCCTCTCACAATAACTTTATTTTGTGGAATAATCTTAAATCGTTTTCGGATAATTCAGGGGCGATATTAATTCATTTTGGAATTTTCATTATTCATTCGACTATCTATTCTTTTTTGTTTCAAAAATTGGTTGGATTGTCTTTCCAAGAACTTCATAAATTTAATAAATCACTTTACATCTGTCTGGAATATACAGAAGCAATATTAAAACCTCATTGTAATTTACATCGATTGGATTTCTGCGCAATCGGAATCAAAAAATTTCTTTACACAAAGTGAGGTCAGTGTAATGGCGGTTGCAACGTTGACCAAATTGTTTGTAAATTGTTGTTGTCATTATGCAATTTCATGTAATGTGTTGAAGAAGTAAATAACGATCAATTCTACATATAGGGAGAAGTATCGGTTAAGTGTCTTAGTTTTGGTGATTGTTTGTTTTTATTTTCCCAAATGTACTCATTTGTGTGGGATAAATTGAAATCTTGTCTTCGCTTTTAAACGAAAGAAACACGAAACCTCCTCTGTGACGTTCATGATCTGTAAGGTAAAATGTCTTTAATTCTTTCTTTAACTTTCAGTAATGCTTAAACAAGTTTATAAATATACTAACATGTGGTATAACTTATCTGTTATATTATTTATTGAGTTCACTCATTTTTCAAAACCTAGTTCTGTAAGGATTGTTAAATGTGGTAGCTAGACTGTTAAACTCTTGCATTATATAACTTTATAAATTCAGATAGATGTTTCTGGGATCTATATATGTGTTCAAAAGTGATAAAAAGAATTTGGGCCAAGAACACCGCGAACTGTTAATAATTGTTTGTTTACCTCTTTCTGATTTTGGCGATCCCATATCCTGTTTGACTACAAATGGAAAATTTCTCGAGTACGCTTTCCGTTATATATATAGGCTGTATATATATGAAAATAATAAATTATAGATTGATTTTTGATAGTATCTGTAATTTTTAACTATATGATTGTTTTAAACCTGCGTAATGTGTTTTGTAATAATATTCACTTAACATGTTTTGAAGAACATCAACAATTTAGTTCTTGTGATTTCAGCATTCAGTGTTTTATATCTTGAATGTTGTTTTAAAAAATTAACAAGATTCGCCTTTTAGGAAGCTTTTTTGTACTTAGATATGTTTACAATTAAAATGATGTCATTTTTCTAAGGATCATTTTTTTTATATAATTCAAAATCAGAAAATGTGTTGGTTATTTGAATGAGTTTGTTGCTGTTTATATTTAAAGTTTTAAAAAGTGATTTCTTGCCCTAGAAAACATATGTAAGAATTTTGAGGTCTTTTTTTTTAAATTTATTTTGAGATTTTTTATGCTAAGCCTAATTAAAAAATTTTGATGTACTGTTTGTGTGACAAGATTAAAAATATTGAGTAATCGATATATTATGTAAATGAAAAGATAGGTATATCTTTCCCAATTTAAAGTTTTACTGTAGCGTTTTTTTTTTTTTTTTTTTTTTTAATGACAAGAGACTTATCAGACAAATATGTCATATACTTGAATTCATGTTTGTTGAAATTAATATAAAATTAATAATTATGTTCTATTATATAATTGAATAGAAATTGTTAGTAATTGAAGATAGTAGTTAAAAAACGATTATACATACAAAACATGTAATAATAATAGTTATTTTTATGAAATGTTGATTCAACGCACTGAGAAATATTCAGATGCGCTTGCTGTCAATACTGATTTAATAAGTTTTGATTTCTTTAAGTCTATGTAAAATCTAAGATTCATTAGAAATTATTATTAATGTCATAGTTATCTCAATCATCATATTCACATTATTTGGATGCTTTAGGGCCATCCTGTATTAAATTTTTAGTAATGCATGTTCATTCCTTGGCAGTCAGTTGCCTTCCGATTATTACCCTGAAATCTGATTCTTGAGGTTATTCTTTGATATTTTATTACATAATATATTCATGTGAAGTGAAACTGAAATCGCATTAACAGTGATGTTTTTTCATATTAATAAATGACCAATTACTAAAAGTGCTAATTTATGAATTTTTTATTGACATTTAACATCAAATTAGTGTTATATTAAAATAGACAAGTATAATATAGTTGAAATGAAAGTATTGTATTTTGATTTTATTGCATTCTTTCATGGTTTCACAATGATTTAGGAATTGTAACATTCAAAGATGTTGTGATAAAAATGCTTTATTGATTCATTTATTCCAAATTGTATTTTTTTTTAAATTTATGTTGAGTGCTTTAATTATATATGACATGCTGAGTAATATATTCCTATGCTGCTTTTATAATTTTTTGAAAGAATTGAATGATTTACAAGATAATAAAGAAGTCTTTTTAATATTGATAAATAAATAGTCACTGTAGTCTTTATAAATAAATGTAATGAACCAATAATAATATTGATAATTACTAATGTTAAATGCTATATGCTATGTAATATTAATTCTGTTTCCTGAAACAATATTATTGATAGTGCTTTGTGATACAATCTTTGAAGTTAGAATCTAATCTTTTATCTTGATTCACGCGAATCATAGCATAAAACTGTTAATCTAAAATTGGATTATTATATTTGTTCATTTTTCAAAGTAATAAATTATATCCAAATATAAAAAGTCAAATATGAAATTTGTTTTAATTTTGAATGTAGACAAGAAGAAAATTTAAATTTTTAATTTACTCTAGTTTGCCAGAAATCATTATTATTATTTTGTAATATATTCATGTTAAAAAATTCTCAGTACAAATTTAACAAGAAAGTAAGATGGTTCTCAATACAAATTTAAATCAGAAATAACAAGCCTCAATGATGTAGCATATGATATTAGTTTTAGACTACAGGTTGGTAATCTATTGCTGTTTTATAAATTAATAAATAATGTATGTTTAATAAGATAACAAATTTAGATTAAAAAAAAATCTTAATCATATTTCATGAAAATAGCTTGTACATTTTACCATTTCTGTTTAACTTTCATTTTTTTCTTTGGTGACAGCGATGAATTCCCAAAATTGTGAATTAAAAATATTGCATTCAGTTGTGTTTAAACCAAACGAAAATAATGCAACATAAGGTTCTTGTTTGCTTCTCTGTTGATAAGACAACCTTATTATTTTTATTTTTATCACTTGGAATTAATTTTAATGATTTGGATTGTTCACTTTTTAGTGATATTGATCAAATAAATTTTCACTAAAACCAGCACATTTAAAAATTAAAGGAATGTGAAACTCAAAATTTGTATATCTTAGAAAATTTACAAGCAAAAATCGACTTTTGCAATATAACATATATGCTCTGAAATAGATCTCAAAAAGTAGGATCAAGTTATTATTGTTATGTGGAATAGCTTACGTGATTTTTATATGCATTTAAAAACTTATATATATATATATATATTTGCTTCAACATGTTTTTGAATTTCATTTAAAATCAACTAATAAATAGGTTGAATTATGCTAATTTGCCATCTTATTTGAAAATAGCAAGAGAGTACATTGCAGATATTAAAATAATAATATAACATATAAAAGTAACATGAATACAAATTTTGATAAATTTCTGAAATTCATGACTGGAAATATCATTAGAAATAAAATGTTTTCCTTTTATGAAATATTTATTTTAATTATTTATATATTTAAGATATTATAAGATAGTTGGAAATTATAAATTTCTGATCTGCAGGTAATTAAGTTTTACTGCCTCTAAGTGAAAAATTAACTTTTTACTTATAATAAAGGATGAATAAGTCTGTGTGTTGGTACTCTACAGGTTGGACTAAGCAAATTGTTGGTATTTTTCAGTGATAAAATCTGAAAATATTACTATATAAAAATAATTTACACATCATCTTAATATTCAAAAAATTATTTTTTCCATAATATCAGTTTTTTAATGTATAAGATATTATTTTATTTTTAAAAATATTTTCAGCATGATTTCTAACAATATATTTTTTTAAAAAATGCATGAATATGTTAGGTGTGAATAGGAGAAATTAGCAGTTATCAACGTGATGCCACCACGTGATGACAAAACTTAAGATTAAAATATTAAATTAATTATTAATACAGCCAAAACCTAGAAAATTGTAATTTTCAGCATGCGTCTGTAAGAAATGAAATAAACATGTAACATACAGTGGCTCCTAAAATTGAGTATACACTATACTCTTTCTTCTTTAATTTTATTCTTTTTGTTCTTAACATTCCTATTTATGGCTAATATTTATAAGAACAACATTAACAAAACATATACATTAACAAAAGTATTAGGCTAAAAAACAAAATGAAAAAATCAATAATATTTTTATTACAGTAATTTTCATGTCAAAGTTACAAATTCCAAAGTCACAAAATTGAATATACACCTTATAAAATATGCGACTTGACTACTATTATTTATTTTCAAATGAATAAGTAAAATAGTTTTGTTACTTTAATTGGCAATCATTGATTTCCAAGCGAAAACAAACATTTTGGCTATCATAATGAGCTCCAGAAATGAAACAAATGTTGAAATTTGGAATCTTGTTATTCAATTGTCTGAACAAGAAATTGCAAGGGAAATTCAACGCAGTCACGGATGAATTCAAAAAATTATCCAGAAGTATAAAATGTATAGCCAAATTGTTAATAAACCTGAAAGAGGAAGAAAAGAAATCCTCAATGTCACGACCAAGAGAAGAGTTATTCAAGAGGTAGCAAACAATCCTAAGGTGAATGCTACAAAAATTACTACATTTACTTCAAGAACAATTGGAAAGTGTTTCTGCAGAAACGATTCGAAGAATAATCTGAAAAGTAAATTATAATGGTCGCATAGCCAGAACAAAACCATTCATTTCCAAAGTAAATGGAGAGAAATGAATTTCATTTGCTAAAAGTCATATTTCAAAACCTCCAGACTTCTGGACTCAAGTAATATACAGTGACGAAGTAAGTTCAATATTTTTGGTAGTGATGGTCGATGTTATGTTTGGAGAAAGCCCAATTCTGAACTTCTTCCTAAAAACACCAATGCTTCTGTCAAGCATGGAGGTGGTTCACTTCTTGAATGGGGCTTTGTGTCTGCAAAAGGAGTGGGAAATTTAGTTTTCTTTGATGGAATCATGGACAAAATCAAATATTTGGATATATTGAAGAACAATTTAAAATAAAGTGCCCAGAATTTGGGTTTAGGGTCAAGTTTTCTGATTCAACAAGATAATGACCCGAAGCATACAGCTAAAATAGTTAAGTTATGATTGTTGTAAATTGCAATTGCACACCCCTACTCAATCTCCAGATCTCAATATGATTGAAAATTTGTGGGCACAATTAAGAAAATCAGTTCAAAAACCCAATATTTGGGGCAAGGAACACTTAAAAAGAGAGTTACAAGACTATTCGGAGAATGGTCAAAAATATCCGGCGAAACCACTCAAATTCTTGTCAACTCAATGCCACACCGTTTCTAAGCTGTCCTAAATTCAAAAGGATATGAAACAAAATATTAATTTATCTTTTTCTCTTTTTGTTGACAGATTTTGCTAGATGTATACTCAATTTTTCCGAATTTGTAACTTTGACATAAAAATATTGGTAATAAAAATATTATTGATTCCTCCGTTTTGTTTCTTAGCCTAATATTTTTGTTAATGTATATTTTGTCGTTCTTATAAATATTGGCCATAAATACGAATGTTAAGATGAAAAAGAATAAAATTAAAGAAGAAAGAGTATAGTGTATACTCAATTTTGGGAGCCACTGTATTTTTTACAGGGTGCGTAGCATCATGAAAAGTTCTTAAATTGGAAAGCCATTTTTAAGCACCTTAAAAGTACTTTATTTTCAGGAAAGATTCTTAAAAAGTACTAATTTTCTCATAAAGTGAAGAAAGCTTTTTTTAATTTTTTTTTTTATTCCCCATAAGTTGAATATGACAATTCGAAATCATGGTTATAAAGGCTTGTTTACCGGTCATAAAGGCTTGTTTTAAGAATTGTTCCAAGGGTTCCAGCATATATTATAAGATAACACTTGATGATTCTTTTTTTTTCCCCCTCCTTTTCTTTTTTGCACACCCTCTTTTTTTCATTCCCCCTTTTTTTTTTCTTGAATACTGTGCATTGCCATTTATTAAATACTGGAATAATTTATTAAAATACTGGAAGGGGCTGTATGAAATGTGTACTATGCCATATTTCGCTTGAACGACCTAATACAGGTATTCAACTGTACTATATTCAATTGTTATTAATTGCGGTACGTAATTGCGTTATTCAATCACTTAAAATTTAGTATAATGAAATTTTAACTTGCCGCCTTTAATTTTCAATTTCTTCTTCTTCTTCTTCTTTTTTTTTTTTTTGACTAAGGAAAAAAAGTTATCTGGTATTTAAATATTTGCAAAGAAATTTTTAAATAGCTTTTTTAGAATTTTTTTTTAGGATTTAGGTTTTATCATTTTGTAATGATTTTTTTTTCTTTTTTTAATTTTTATAGAAATTTTTTCCCAATAAAATCTCTTTTTATATATAAAATCTTGTCCTGAGCAATGCCCAGCATTAAGCCATTGAAGTTAGGAACATAAAGTTTGGGAAGTTATTTTTGGGGCATTAGAGGCACACTAAGAATAGATTTCTCAAACTTTGAATTCAAAGTTTAATTAAAAATAGAATTTTAATGTGTTTTCATAACATCAAAGCATATTATGACATAAAATTATTTTAACACCATTTTAAAGGTTAAAAGGAATAGTTTTTGAATAATAAAAATGTCTTTGGTTGAATGTAATTTTTAATTATTTTTTTATTCTGAGAAATTAGTTTTGGACAATGCAATATATTGTTTTGGGCTGACTTCAAGAAAAGACTTTCTTAAAAAAAAGCTTCAATTGACGTTTTTACTTTACCATATGCAAAATTTAGAGAAAATATTGCAATCGTCAAAAAATTCGAACTCAAGATTTTAATGTATCTTCACGTTCCGTACCTCCTTGAATTCGAAAACACATTTTCAGAAATATCTGTCTGTGAAAAGATAACAAAGAAACACTTTGAGCTAGATGGATGAAATTTGATATGTGGTCCAAACTTGTAGATTTCGATCAAATTCTCAGCAACATCCGTTTAGAGAAAATCTGTTTGTCTGACTGTTCGAATATAAGTTAGCATGTTAACTACAAAACGAAAAGAACTTACTTAAAATTTATTACTCGGATTTAGTATCTATTGTATAAACATCTGTCAAATTTTGAGACAAATCCAACAAGGAGTTCGCCACATGTCCGCCTGTATTTTTAGAAATATGTAAATGTGACAACTAAAAAATATAGCAAATTTGGTATGTAGTTTTGTGACGATAAGTGTAGTTTTCAGTCAAATTTTTGTTTTAATCAATTGGAAAGAATGCATTTAAAATCCAAATTTGCTTTTCGAATACCACTTGCCAGAAATTAGGGGAGAGTGGCTCACCTTGGGACGCTTTTTTTCTTTTTTTTCTCAAAATTTTTTATATTGATGAATTATTTTCAAATTTTTACCTTGTATTTGTTTAACCTTTGCCTACATTATTTAACAGCTTTTAATATTTAATCCATAATAGAAAATTTTAAAAAAAATATTTAGTAAACTTGTACTTTGTCCCAAGGTGTACTACCTGGTGGCTCACCTTGGGACAGCTGAAAAACAGATATGAAAAGTTCAATAATTGAATTACATTACACTTGAAATTGTTTATTCAAGAAAAGAAAAGTATTTAAAGTGATAAAGATAACTAATTAGAAATTAATATTTCCTAATTTTGTTAACAAAGCTTTTTATTAGTTGAACATACAAAAAATTAACAAATTTTATATTTAATTGTAATTAATTGTTGCAAATCAAATACCAAACCCAAAGAACGTTCGGTACTTTGCTTTGGTTCTTTAAGTTTTAATAAAATGTCATTTGAGTTTACATAAGATTTGTCCTCTTTTTCAGGATAAATAAATGTCAATGATTGATTTAGTCGTCTCAAAAAAGATAACTCATATTCATCTCCATCAATTCTTTCCACGTGACCTATGAAAGCAACAACAGACCTTTTACCAGCAAATTTGGCAACAACAAAATCACCAACATTTAATTTTTTTTCATCCTTAGTTTCATCTAAACTGTACACATCATCATCACTGTCATCATTACATAAATCACCAATCACTGGTTTTCTTCCAGTTGTATTACTTCCTACCAATTCTGAGAGCATTAAATCTTCATCTTTACTACTACTACTACTAATGATCAACTGAAGCTGTTTTTTAATCCTTTTTTTCGCTTTCATATTCATACATTCTTTCTCTTTTACTTGAGTATTCTTTTCATTATTAGTGATAGCATCTTCAATTGCTTTTTTTTCAGGAGAGTCCGTATATATAGCTGATCTTCCTCTTTTTCTTCCTCGGTTATTTGCCTTTCGAGGTGCTGCCTTTGGAAATGGTCGCACACATTCAGGTGTTTTAAGCACGGACAATTCTGCAATTGGGGACTCATCATTACTTTGAAGGGATAAACTTGTTGATAGAATTGGCCTATCAGTGACAAAAGCTGATAAAAATTCGCTGTCATCAAAAACCTCTCGGTTGAAAGGATAAATCCCAGTTACTTGAAAACCAGAAACAATGTTTTTTGGTGTAAAAGAAAGGGGGTATGCATTGCCTACACATTCTGCAACATCATAAATTGATATAGGCCTCCCAGCATGATTAACCATCCATTGACTACAAGCTCTATTATAATGCACTTTAAAAGAACTAAACACTGTGCGATCCAAAGGTTGAAGTTTATGACTCGTGTGAGGGGGTAAAGTGAGCATAATAATTCCATTTTTTTTGCAGAAGTCGATAGCTTCAATAGTTATATGTGTGTTATGATTATCTAAGATTACAATAATACTGTTATCTTTGGTTGTTTTAACATGCTTCAGAAAGTGTTTGAGATAAAGCATAAATATTTGTGGTGAAGACCAACCACTTGGATTTGCAGCCCCAATAGATCCAGGTGGTGCTCCTTTCAACATATGATCCTTGAAAAACTTTCTGGGGAAAACCAAAAGTGGGGGAACTGAGTTGCCAATTGCATTTACAGCAGAAATAATAGTAACAAGTTTCCCACATTCTCCGGATGTCATTTGACCAACTTGTTTTATGCCTTTTCCAGCAATAACTTTAGGTGGAACATGTACAGTTGTAATTCCCGATTCATCAAGATTATAAATCTCACTAGCTCTAAAGTTCTGACGATGAAGAATTGCTTCTAAGTTATCATAAAACTTATTTAGATTCTCTTTTGTAAAGCTGGTGGCACGAGAAAGACTAGTTGCTTCAGGTTTTCGAAGAGAAAACATAGCACTATGTCTTCTTTTAAATCCAATGTACCAGTCCTTTCCAGCTTTTTTTTCATGTTCCCAACTTGAGGGAATATTCTTTTTATTTGCTGAAGCATATTCATATGCAAGGGTACGTGCATCATTAATTGTCAGTCCATAATGATATTTCGAAGCTTGTAAAATGTAATCTACTAGTTCTTTTTCTTCATCGTCGGTGAATATTTTTGTACGTACTTGAAGTTAGAATTTGGCTGTTCACTTTTTTTAAAAGTACTAACATGGCGATTCAGAGTTGTTTTACTAACATTGTAGACTGCAGCAGCTTCCCTAAAAGACATTTCACTTGATAAAACTTTTGCAGCAGCTTTCTGAATATTGTTACCACGAACTGTTTCGTTTTTCTGGTATTCTTTATTTCTAATCCTTGCCATTGTTAAGCCTAATGAGTTCCTAAAAGTAGAAATAATAACTATTAATAAACACAGATTATGTAGATTAAATAAAAAATATTTTAAACATAATATATTTTTGTAAAAATATTTGAAATAAAAGTTAGGTAGTCACATCTTGTGTCCCAAGGTGGACCACCTCCTCCTGTCCCAAGGTGTACCATTCACACACAATGAAATTTTAGAATGACATGCTGTTAGGCTTAGCATCAGAACAATAATTACACATGAGTTTTATAGAGAAAGCTTTAAATTTCATTATAGTACCTTTTATTTCAAAATATTTTCATTGCAAATCCACCTAACTACTTATCAAAGCTTTACATGAAAGTTACTGAACATGTTCTCAAAATAGAAATCTTAATAAATTCTTACCTGCTGTATCAATGGAATCGAAACACATCTGAAGATTCGACTGTACTGCCATCTATCTGCATCTATAAAAGCTAAGCATTAATTTAAAATCTAGGGCAAAAAATAAAGCTGTCCCGAGGTGTACTGTGTCCCAAGGTGAGCCACTCTCCCCTAATCCCAAAACACTTGCCAACAATCACTTTATAGATAGAAACAGTAAAAATAGTTAATTAACTTCTAACTACAGAGCTGATTTTTAAAAATTTGTTTTCATTATTTATGAAAACTAGGACTTGTCAAAGCATTTTCATTTCTTCAGAAATTATAAATATTGTTTCTTCTGCAATTTTTTCTAAGTAAGAATTTTTGTTTATAGATTAAAAAGTAGGTTTTCATGAAAATTTTAGGGACGTTAAACGTTCAAAAAAAGACTTTTACTACACTTTTAAAAATAAGAAGCGATAAGACAATTTTTTAATAATCTAATTATTTGTAAACGCTACTGTTATTTTCTATTAAAAATGATTTAAAAATTTCATAGCAGTCTTGCCAGTTGTATGATGATTGCCGTATGAATTTTTAGTTCTTAGCTTTATAAGATTGCAATTGAAATTACTTAATATAATAAGTAAGTGCAGGAAGAAATTTATTCTTTCCATTCCAGCAATGTTGGATCTTAATTGTTGTTGCTTATATAAAAAACTTGGGTTATGTTGAAAACAAATACAAAATATTTGGTTATGCTGAGCTCCTACATCACTATCGGCATTTTCTGAAATGCTGTATCTATTTCATATTTTATTTTAATTTTAAGAAAAGTTGAAAAAGATCTTTATTGTTAATCTTTTTAAAGTTGACTTAATTTTTTTGGTATTAATAGTTTTTTTCTTCTCATTTTTATGATCATTTCTATGCTTTTGTCAAATTCAAAAAGGCATAATTTTACAATAAAAAATGTTGTGCAAATACAGAAATAAATATTAAAATTTTAAAAAATTATTTAAAACTAATTTTTAAGAATGTTTTTTTCAATAAAAACTATGCATTATTATAAAATAGGGGGAAAAAATACTACATTTAGAAAATGCGCAGTTTATGTGTGCATACTTATACAAAGGTGCTTAAAAGTACTTAATTTTTGCAGCAGTTTTTTACTATGCATCCTGTTTCTAGCTAGACAAGTGTGAGAAAAAAATTTCTGTTAACTTTTCAAATATATACATTATATTGAATAGGGTTGAAATGTCGGGAATATTTCACTGGAAATGATTCTTCAGGCTTAAATGATTATATAAAATTTACACTCATATTTTCATATTTTTTACTGTCTAAAACAAAATAAAATATTATATGTTATTTAAATCCTTTTGAAAGGAAGAATGAATTTTATGACAAATTAAAGAAATTTTTATATAATTTAAAGTAAAATCGATAGCCTGTAAACACTTAATGAGTTTTCTTCCCAAAGAAAGAGTTATAATCATGGTTATGGGCGAATCGGGAGATTTTCTTGATCTGGAAAATATTACAGAAATTCATGCAAATATCTTAAAATCAAATAAAATTGTTGATTATTTCTGTGCATCTGAAGCTTCATGCCAAAATGATTATAGTAACAGTAATGTTGGACTGCTATGTTTCAAGGATATGGTTACATTTTGGAATTTCATTATGATAAGAAAAGCAGTAAACTGATGAATGCAGCTAACAACTTTAATGAAATTATCGGAGAGATCGTTTTTCACTTTTCAAAGAATGGAAAGAATTAATAATTTTAGTTCGACCTGCTCTTGAAACCTTGTAATGATGCCATATCATTGCTAAAAGTGAATACTTTCCCATTACCTATAGTATTATACTGAGAGAAGTTTGATCAATAAAGATTGTCTGTAAGTGAATATGAAAGAATAAACATTCATTGGAAGAAAATTCACAAGTCAAATATGAAGAATGTAAAGGGGGGGAAAAGGGGAAGGAATGAAATGGAAGTTTTAAAAGAAAAAGGGACGTAGTGTATCAATTTAAAAAATTAAAAGTGAAAAAAAAAAATCTTGAGGTAGCTCAAAAAAGAGAATCTTAAGAATTGAGAAAAAAATTGCAGGCCTCTAAATTTTGCAAAGAAGTTTTTAAAACTGTTTAGTTTACTTAAAACAGTACTGATTGTTTTAAATCAAGTGATTTTTTTCGCATGTAAATAATCAATGTTACAATTTTAAATTTAGTAATTTACATTTTAAGTGTAATAAGCCAGCATTTGTTATTTGTTACTGGTGCTACTTTCTCTAAGTTAGTATCTTATGTCCGGCATTATTTGTTATAACAAATAAATGAATGTAAATGATTTTATATTCATTTATAAAAGAATAAATTTTTGAGTAGAGCTATTAATTTAAAAGAAAGTTAAAAGAAAAAAAAATATTTGAAGTAATACAATAGTTTTTCTTGTTTAAATCTTTGCTAAAATGTATTATTAGTTATATATTATTATATACTATGAAGATATTTATGCTACAACATTTTGTTCTGGTACTTATGCATTGTTTTAAAATTAGTACTGCACTGTAGTACTAGAAACTTCCATTTGTAAAGAGAGTTAAAATGATAATTTCATTTAATGATCTTTTTGAGTAACAACAGTATATATGGTCTTGTTTTAAATTCAGCAAAAAAAAAAAAAAAAAAAAGCTTTAATGGTTTTATTTTCATGTGCAGTTTATAAAGGTTTTGCAAATTAGAAAATTATTGATATATGGATAACCGATTAAATTTTACTGGGACATCATAGACTTCAATTTCTTTTTAGGGTTAATAGATAGGGATATATATAAATTGAATTTGCACTACTAGAAATAACATGAAATTTTAAACCTTTGAAAAATCATGCTATAGAGGAAAGGATTCCTATTGTTACATTGCCTTATAGAGACATTTGGAAAAGTATAATTCTATATAATAAAGTTATATTATTGTATAAATATGAAAGTGCTGTAAATGGGAAGCTTTTGGTATACATTGTGGATGATCTCCACAAACTGACGGACATTTTCATTGAACTAGCTGTTAAAATATGTTCATATGTTACTTCAAGTAAGAAAAACATTAGCGAAGCCGTTCAATTACATGTTTTTAATAGGCTCATCATCAAGCTACTGCAACATTTGTATCCTTTCAGATTTAATTCTGATGATACTGTCAAAGTGCAGAAGAGTAATATGAGGAGAGATGCATTTGTGAAGTAAAAAACAAATAAAGTTTAGCATTAGATTTTTTTGTGTAATTCAATAGTGATTTATATTTGAAGGACTTTTTTTCAAGGACTGCCTTGAGTAATATTGATGTAATAAAGATTTTTCTTTTAGTTTTTATGGTGTTTAAAATATTTTATATTCTTTGTTAATTGGGCTTTTTTTCCCCTTATTTATTTTAACTTGAAAGTTGTAGAAAAATATTTTGAATGAAATTATAGACTCAAATAAAACTATGATAGGTAATGTGCATTCTACATTTATAAAATTTTAAGTTAATTTCTTTTTATGTTAGCATGGTTTTAAATTATCCTTTGAATGATATTCTAAATTTATGATTTTGAAATTGTATGTTTTTCTTCTATTTTAAGGCAAAATCATGTCACGACTGGGGGCCAAGACCTACAGCCGAAAACCTGACTGCAAAACCAGTGTTCAATTTGATCACCTTTTGTCGGATAAAGGAAATAAACCTTCCACAGCAAAAGTGTCGGTTGCTGGAATTCACAGATGGGGAATGACTTCGTTCACATCTTTGAGAAAATCGCGAATCAATGGACAGAAGGAAGTTTCTGAACCTGTAGAACCAGTGAAACGTATAAAATTAGAACCCACTCCTCCAGTTGTGAACACCGAAGATCCCTTCAGTTTTGGAGTAGAGGGTGAATTATCTCCCAACAACAATGTCCATTCTCCAAATTCTTCACTTTCGCCCAGTGGTTTAAAAGCTGAAAGTAAACCTACTGTATCCAAACCAAATAAATTTTTCAAGAGTGGGGGTTCTCGCTTATTGAAAAGTACAAATTCAAAAAACAGTGATTTTGATGCTTTGAGATTGTCAGTGCCCCCAAACTTCAATTCATTGAAAGCTAAAAAAGATGCAAGTGATAATTTCATGAATGTAAATTCAAACTATAAAAACGAAGTGCAACATGCATCTGAAGAATCATCTACACACTTGACCAGCACAACTCCTAATATTGTGAACTTGCGGTACTGTGCGAATATTCCCAATACTTGTGCTTCCACAAAATATTCTAATCAGCCTAGCATACATTATATCAATTCATATATTCAGCCTGTGGCATCAGCTGATACTTCATCATCCCATTCTGCATTTGATTCCTTGTTGACACTGGATTTGTCAAGTAAGTCCAACAATGATAATGTATCTCATCAAATGGAACCTCCAAGTTACTTTGATAAAGATGCTATTAATAATTTTTCACAGAGTGATATTTTAAGTGATAGTATTTTGAATCATCACCAGACAAACATTGGATTTGGAAGTCAGACTTCCAAACAAGAGTCTTCTCAAGATAGTTTAACTCTTAAAAACTGCATTACAATGCATTCACAGGAATCTTTAAATGTCAATAAAGTAGGAAGAGATTCAACTGTTGCAACTAAAAGAGAAAATAATAACACTGTCACCGAGACTGATTCTCAAAAATCAGTTAATTCTTATTCTGAGGAGCAGAATAATTCTGGATCCATTTTTTCATCAAGCCAAACAAGTACAATTTCGGATGGAGCCATTTCATCTTCTCAGTCTTCTGATAGGGTAGACAGTTCTAATACTTCTTCCAAGTCTCGTCCTAAGAAAATATTTAGCTCTTCATTAAAGGTATTTTGGCACAATTTTTTATATTTTCTATTTCTTACTTGTCATATGAAGTTTTAGATTATTTATTCTTTTCTATTTCTTAGTTCAAAGCAGTATACAATCATCGACATTGGCATTCTTCTAAGAAAGCAGAAGAGGTGAGTTTTATAAACAATTAACAGTTATTATTTAATTTTATACATTATAAGTCCTTCTGACCAATTAGTATTGGACAGTAAAATGCCTAAAAGTCTTCAAAATGAGCATTTTTTTGTAAAAATGTCATTGAAGGGGTTTTTTTTTGTTTATATTTTTAATTGATTATGCTGATATTTTGAAAAGTAATATATTTTTTAGAGTCTGAAATTTTTGATGTCTGCTTAAAATTTTATTTAGTATGTATTCCTCGTGCAAGTTGAATTTTTAAAATTCTTTTTACATAGATTGCAGTGTTAAATTTATACCATTCAACGATTTCAAATTTCTCATTTTCTTAATTATTAGGCTTTACTTTTATTTTTAATAAAACTGAAGGAAAATGTTTATCTTTTTTTAAAATTTGACAAAGATTGGAATGCTTTTAGTTAAGTTCAGTTCATAAAAACCAAATAAGCAAGTAATCTTCAATATTATTTTCATGTTGATTATAGATTTCATCCATAGTTTTCATAGCATTATTGGTTCATGGTTCATGTTAACATATAATTTGCACAAAATTGTTTTTCATTAAATTAAAGAAAACATTGTCTTTAAGTACAGGGTAATGGTTACTTTAAAACTTTGATTTATGGTAGGCGATATTACTATGTATAAATATTATATAAGTGAATCAACATTTGCTATTATTTTTTTGACAAATTGTTGGCTATTTCATCCTTCCCCCCTCCCTAGAATTCAGAAATAAAGGTTCTTAAACTTTTTTCATGTCTTTTTTTTTCTTATGTATTTTGTTCATGCAAAACAATTTGTTATCCCCGAATTTTTTTTATTTTCTTATGAAGTCTAATTGAAATTTAATAAAAGAAATGTTTTTTTTCTTCTGAATGTAAAATTTTGTTTATTTTACATTGAATTTAATTGAAAAGAATTCTATAATTTTCTAAATGCAATTTAAAGTTTACTTTACACCAAATAAAGGTTAGAAAATGAAGTGATATGAAGAAACAATCAAAGAATGTCAGAGAAGTGTTTTATAAACTTGAAAATGGCAAAGAAAATCAAACAGCCAAAATGATAATAATCTTATTTTAGACTCTGTATTAATCAAATTAATGTAAATAGATTTTTTTTTTATGAATTTTAAAAAGCAGTTTATATTTTTTATGTTTATTTATAGAGTTTTGAAGCACAAGATGGCATTTCTTTAGCTGATGAATTTGAGGAAGAAATGTCCAAAGAAAATTTTAATGATACTCTAGTTAGTGAAGTTTCATACTCATCCTCTGGGGATGTTAGGTCTTTCAAGTGTCCGAAAGAATCCAAAGAGGTAATCAGATTTTTTCTTGCTTATCGTATTTCATAACAGAATTGTAAATTAAAGGAAGTACAAAATTTCAATGGCTATTTAACTGAAAATGAAACCAGTCTCTTTAATTTCTTATGATATTTATATATTTACATTCTAAAAATTATTTCCTATATCCTTGTGAACTTCAACCTCAATATAACTTTAACTTCTAATTTTATAGACAATTATGTATTAGTTTTTTTTTTTTCTTTCTATAAAATCAAAACACTGAGTCAACAAATCGTTTTCTTAAACTTTATAAAGTCTTAATATTTTCTCATAGTCAATGTTCCCTCCTTTTTGGAATTCTTATTAATTATGTTACACCATGGTAACCATAACATGGACAAAGAAATTTTGATATTATGAATTATATTCTCCTTTGACATGTAATTAAATAATGTATATATTGTCATTTTTTTTATAAAAGATACTCTGGTTGTGTTAAGAAAATATCTATATAAATATTATTGATGCTAAAAATGGAAAAAGGCAATTAGGCTATTAAATATTTAAAGGTTTTGCTTTGAGGTCTGCAAGTCACTCTGAAAGTGTCTAGTCAGTCTTTTTGACTTTTCCAATTATAACAGTTTAAAAAATTTTTTACTTTTAAGATTTTGCCAGTTTTGCAGCTGGTGGTTGCTTCTCATTACAAGTTTGAAATTTGATTACTTGCTTCTAAAATTTGCCTATTGTTTTAACATTGATAATAAGATTTGTCGATTAATCCAATTTATTCATTGTATATTATTTCAAGTACAATACTAATTTTTTTTTAAATTTCAAAATGACAACAAATAAATGCATTGTAAGAACATTATTAAAAAAAAAAGGTTTTGGGGGGAGGGGGAATCTTGTGTATAAATTTACATATAATTAATTTTTTAAAACATACCTATTAATACCTTAAATACTTTATATTTTTATTAGTAATTTATTAATAGTTTTAGTTTCACATATTTTTTCCTTTTTAGTTTTATACTGTTGTGAAAAATGTAAAGCAAGCTTATCAGTGTCATGAGTCTGGTGAAACTCAAGAATTCAATGACGATATTGAATATTTATTAGAATGTGTTCAGGAAAATAATGCTATAGGTACCAGATGTTTGAGGTAAGTACTTCTGTTATTCTTGCTTTTACATCATTTACTAGGCATGTTGATAATTTAAAATGTCTCATGTGATTATTATAAATATATGTAAAGTTATATCAAAGTAAGAGCATAACCCTTTTGGGATGGAGCTTATGTGAAAAGAACCATCCCGTAGGACGGGGGGTTTGCGTCACTAAGCCTAACTTTGGAAGGGGGAAGAAAAAAAAATCACAAAAAATAAAGTTCAATTCCTAGCAGTGTTATTTTTCCTACCTTTTAAGATTATTAGTTTATTCATTACTAGCCGCCTTTGGCGACCAGCCGGTTCGCCAGTATTACTGCTCACTACAATTTTCAATTAAATATTTTAAGTAACTGCTCTCTTAATAGATTCTCAAACAAAACATTTTTAATCTTCAAATTTTGACAGTCATACCAAACTTATACTGTTGTTTAGATCGTTTCTTTCAATTTACTATATATATTTTGCTAATTTTGTTGTCATTTCCGGTAAAACTTCAACTTTAATTTAAAGTGGAAATGATGAAATTGCAATTAATATAAAGATACTTTTAAATAAAACCAAGTGTTTTATTTTATTTATCATCTTTATTATTATTTATTTATTTATTATTATTATTATTATTATTGAATATGAGTATTGCAAATAGAATCACTCGGTATTTAAGTCTTATGTGAACTAAAAAATATTTTTCATAATTTATGTAATATCTCAAAGAATAATTCAACAAAAATTTCTCAGATTAAGCATAAAATTCAGTTTTTAGTTTTGCTTTCAAAAGGATTGAAATGAAATCAATAATAATATTTTGTTCCGGCCTATAAATATATTTCAAACATTATGAAGTCTAAATTTAATGCAGTAAGGTATCATATTCTGGACACACCAAATTTTAAATAAATGAATGAATGTTTCTGTTTTCCACGATCAACTAAGACTTATTTATGGAGCTTTGAATGTTTAAAATTTAGAAAAACTCAACATTTTCATAATCTTAGTCCAATTAATCTTGAGAAACCTGCGCGCTGATTGGTGTATTTTCTTTGAAATGATCGATGGAAAATCTGAAATTATCCTTTTTTTTTTTTTTTTATTGAATAGTAATATTCAAATTTCCATAAATCTGTCAGTTTAAGTGATTGATTTAGTTGATTGGAAATTAACTCTTTTTATTTAAAATATTAGTTTTTCAAGAACATTTTGTTAAACGTGATTTCCACAGCAGAAGCTTAATGTAAAATCAAAAATTCGTTATTTATTAGAGCATTTATTAAATCAAGTTACATAAAATATAATCATTTTCCATTTAGACCATTTTAGCAGATCTGTGACTTACTAAAGTTTTACAAATCAGCTGTGTGGCCTTGATTTGAATGGGTATCCTGTTCATATTAAACAAAACTTGCCTTAAACTATAACTGATTTATTGGATTAATAATATACAGAGTGTAAAAGATCATAAAATAATTTTTCTTGAATTAATTTTTTAGAAAAAATAATATTTCATATATATTTCTTTTCCTACAGATACGTGCTGAAAATTATATTTTTGCAGATTTTATTTCCAAAAAGATTTAAATTTATTTTTAGTTGGAGTTTTAATCAATGTGATGGCAACATTTTGAAAAAAGCTATTTTTTTCCCGTAAATGCGAAACGTGTTTAATTTTAATTTTTATTTTTTACGAAAAAAATTATTGAAAAACATATTTAAAATATTTATATAAAAATTCTTTAAAAATAGAAAATTAATTTTAAGGTTAAAACATTAGTATCATTTAAAAGATAAATTCTGGATCTTTAACTTCATGTAAAAATCTTTTTTGTGAGGTAATATTTTCGGAAGTTATAGCAGAAACACGTCAACATTTCGCCTAATTTTTAAATAAATAAAATTCTAGTTAAAAATTCAAAAAAATAACCCCCAGGTGCACATTCCCGGCCTCCAAGGTATGCACGTGCCAAATTTGGTAGCTGTAGGTTGAATGGTCTGGCCTGTAGAGTGCCAACACACACACACACATTGAGCTTTATTATAAGTATAGATATAGATATGAACACATTCTTCCTGTCACAAATTGCACTTTTTGCTATAATAAACTGAACAAGGCTTTCTGTAATAAAACTAGTACGCAAAATGTATCCAAAAGCTATGTAAAATACAAAAGAACTGACTGTAATATCAAAAAAAAGATACTATTTGCTATTGCACAGTAATGACAAAAGAATTCGGAGGGAGATCAGAAATACGAATGATTCTATCAAGTGGAAAATTGCACAACTCGGCTGTGTTTATTTATATTACTCTTACTCCCCTCCTCCTTAACAGCTGATGAGTAAAATACCAAAGGTTGAATATGAGCAAACTGAAGGTTAGTATGCTAAAATTATATTTATTTCAAAAGTAATGAACACAGGGAGCCATCTAGTGAAGTTTAAAACGCACATATGTATCACCATCCCATGAGTTTGAATTCCAGAAATGCATGAGTGGTGCGTTTATGATGGACGTTCAGTGGTGATACATATATGACACACCAATTGCGAAAGGGTTAATCAAAATTTCTCTTATTTGCAGCCAAATTGAATGTATTGCTCCTACTAATTAGCTCATTTTAAGAAAAAATAAGTTTATAATTCATGTGTTTCACTTACTGTTTTCTGTGTTTGTGTTGATTAGTTTGTTAAAATTTTATCATTCATTGCATTTCAAAAGCTCTCAACATATGTGACTTCGCTCCATAATTTGAATAATAAAAAATCAGAGTAAAAAGTGTCCTTTTAAAACTCTTAACTTACTATTTTTTTAAAAAAAAATTAATTCCAAGTATTGTTTGTTATTGCTAATATTCACAACTTCTAATTTGATTGCTTATATTCAACTTCATGAATTTAATAATCTTGTTTTTTGTCAGTTTAAAGAATTTTAATTTTAGTTTTGGGAAAAATTTTCATATATTATTACTAAAGGGACATGTCATGCGAAAAATCTGACTGAAAAAGAAATAATTTTTTTAGTATTAAGATTTATTTTTATCTGTTTATAATAAATTGATAATTCAAATCAAATCCTCTGATTATCATTTTATCTTTTTTATTCATTGTCAGAGAGGTATATATATATATATATATATATATATATATATAATTTAGAAAGGTTTGAGAAATAATTGTTTGAAAATAAGTTATATATTATTGAAGAATTATTTAATATTAAAGAAACTACTCTAAAAATTTAAAATTTCCTTTATTTCCCTTCGATACATATGCAGGTAACACAAATATCAATGTGATGAATGAATTCCGTATTGGGGATACTGTGTTAAAGAAAAATGCCATTAATAATGAACTTATTCTAATAGTTCAGTAACTTGATTAATAATTCATAATTAAAAAGATTTAACCTTTATTATTTTGATTTTCTTAATAAGATATTTGAAATACATATTTTTTATAAAAGCCTTATTGCTTAATGAGTATGTTTGTTTGATGTATTGGATTGGTTAATTTATTTTTATAGAAATTAGGAAGATTTTGTATCAATTTTTATTTTTTTTATTGGAATTAGAAAGAATGTGTATCAATTTTTATTTATATTTATTTTATAAAGTGTTCTGAATCTGGCTACAAAGTGCATGGGCCCTGCCTTTCGTATTCATCTCCGTGCTCATGGAACAATGCCGAAAATATTTAGTGCCTTAAAAGATGCTCCAAATGATCCGGTATGTTAATTGTTTTAAAATTTAATTATTATTAAGATTCTTGTTAGAAATTGAAAATTTTTTCTGTAAAAGTTTTGGTACTAATATTTTTTGCTTAAAATGTTTTATATTTTAAAATCCTTCTCTCTCTCTCTCTTTTTTTTTTTTTTTTGGGTGTTATTGCTGCATATTATTTTAGAAGATGGCATGATGAATAGAACAGGGATAATATTGTTTAAAATAGAATACTCATAGCATGTTAGAGAATTTTAATTACTGATTTCATAATATATCGCCCTATCATAGAAGTATTTTATTAATATTTTAATACTTTTTAAGTAAAATAAAAAATATAAGTTTTTTTTCCCCTTCAATTCACTTGCTTGTTATTCAATACAAGTATTGTTTACCATTTTAATTCGTTTTAAGGTCATTAAAATGTGAATTGTTAATTACAGATGTTGTTTAAAGTGTATATATACTATATACATAAATAATACTTTCCAGCAATAGTATATATATAAATATAATTTATAACTGATTAAAAATTGCCTGCAATTAAAGTGGAGTGTGTTTTTTATTCCTCATTTTCAGAACTTGTGCTTAAATTTGTCAAGATTTTTGATACTGATAAGCAAACTTTTTTGTTAACTTAGTTTTTATTGTGCTCAGTTTCATATTAACAATAGAATGGTTTATATACTAAAACTGTAAAATGCACTAATGTGATATAATACTTTTTGATTGAAATTAAAACTAAATGTATATGTTTTAACCAAGCAAGTTGTATTTCGATTTTTAGAGCAAATGGGGAGGGGAGAGTTGCAGGTTTAAATCAAGATATCATCAGGAATGGTTTGAAGGGGGGGGGGAATGTCTACTAATCATTTTGACTGTGATATATTGCTTTTGTATGCTGACTAGCTTTAGATGGTAATAGAAAAAAAATAACGGGTTAAATTTCACTTGATGGATTCTCAAATAATTTTATAATTTCCAGCTGAGAAGCCATTTCGATTGAAAAATTTCTTAACAAACTGTGCTCAGGTTTTGGTTACCTTCAGGAGTCAAAGGTTTTATATAAAAAATTAATATTGTAAGATTTTACATCATATTAAATAATAATTATTTATTCATATTAAGAAAAATATTGCAATTTTGGATGATGTACCATATTATTATTTTTTTTGGTAGCAGTCAAGTATATTTGTCATACTAAATGTTCCTCTGTAAATAATTTCTCTGATTTAAACATTTCTTTTCAAATTAAGGAAATGGTTTAAATTTGAAGAATTCATTCTCTTTATTGATCTTCTTCTCTTTTGAAGATTAATCCAATCTCCAGTCTCTTTTTTTTACTGGAGCATAGATTAATTAATACTGGAATTTGTATACTTATTTATTAATCAAATTTGGAAGAATTATTATTTTATCAAAATCAGTTGTAAGATTTTTATTTTAAAATAGATTTTTAAAATCGTAATCCATTTCAAGTTTTTAAAATTTGATCCCCCCCCCCATAAAATTTGTTGGAAAATACCTAAAATAAAATTTAGTGGAATTTTGGCCTTTTTTTTACCATCAAAGCCAAATGCTTGTATACTTATTTATTAATTAAAATATAATTCAAATATTAGCTTCTTCTAAAAAAATATTATGCATGATTTTTCTCATGGAATAGGGGAAAGGAATAAAAGTAACTCTCATTTGAAAAGCAGTAACAAATTCCATTATAGCAATAATTACATTATTATTGTTTATGAAACATTTTTATTGCTATCTTCTATTTAATGAAGATTATTTGTAACTGAAGAAAATAATTATCTTTTCCAATATTCATTTTATTTTTAGAATCTGGCATTGTGCACAGCAACGCTAATGTTTGTTTTAAGTCAGGATCGGCTTACAATGGACATAGAAGCTAGCACATTATCTCTTATGCTGCAGTTGTTGGAGACAGATCCTGAGATGAGGAATCCAGAGAAGGAGATTGATTTGATTCTGAAGGATCCTGCATTATGTGCTATGCAAGATAAACATAGAGAAAAAGTGTATTCACTTTGTGAAGAAATGCAGCAAAAGGGTCATGCTAAGCATTTGAAACTAGATAATATAAATGTAAGTTCCTGATATTGCATGAAGCATGTAAAATTTCTAGGGAACAAAACTTAAGAAGTTATTATGGATTAAAAAATATATTTACATCTTTTATATTTTTTTCTCTGCAATTCTGTTAATAGAAATAGTTGAGTCCACTGAGATAGATTTTTTAAAATTTATTTTTTACTAAAATTCAGATTTTAAAAAAGTTTCGATTACCTTTTAATTATCTGTTTTTGAACAAAACAAAAACCATTTCTACTATTACTTAAAAAAAGAGGTGAGGCACATTTATCTACTAAAAACATCTGTGATTCTGTAGTATATCCGATATGTTGAAATTTTTATTAACTTGTTTATATAAAAATTCATTAGTATTCATATTTATATCTATTTTTTTCTTTATTAAAAATATGTTTGAATATTTTTTGTTATTAAAAGATTCTTTAAAAAATTATTTCTAAGGAATTTATATCACTTAAATAGCATTTTGTTCTCTATATTAATTAGTAGGTTACTATATTTTACATTAAACATACTGAAACTCCATTTCTTTGCTTATTTAACAAATATTATTAGGAACTATCCTAACATTATTTGTTTAAGAACAATGTAAGAATTTGTAAATGCTATTATTTACCAGAACAGCATTCTGGTAAATAAATTTTAATTCTTGTGAGAGAGGCTGAAACCAATCACCATTTTATGAAATTATGAATCTGGATGTGTTTTAAATTATTTGTTTGGCAATATTTTGTAAAAAATTATTCCAGTTTCAATATAATAATGTTATAATTATAAAATTTTACATTTTTCAACTGTGAAAAAATAATAAAAAATGTTGTAGAGTTTTTTTTTCTTTTTTCTTTCCCTTCCTATCCTTAGATAGCTTTTACAATTAAACAACATGAATTACTTATACTAAATAGTCATTATGCTTTGAGGGACCTTGCGTAACCTTGATCGATGTAATTTTTCTACCTCTGCATATTAATATCTCTCATCTAACTGATTAGCTAAGGATCACACACATTAAACATGTAAATAGTATGAATATCTGTCTGTCTCTCTTTGTGTGCAAACATAATGTCTGCACATGCTGTAAATCATAAAAATCATAATGACAGTTGTTTAAAAGTATTGAAATGAAAAGAAATTAAATCTTCTGTAAACTTAAGGATAAATTCAAAATACTTAATTATTATCAAAGGTAATTTGCTTAATTAATTTAAGATTCTGAAATGGCTGGAAATATTAACCCTTTCCCTGCTCTTTAAATAAATAGACAATTAAAATCTATTAAACTATTAAATTTAGTTTTTTGTGTGTAATTGATCACCGTAGTATAATTTCCTCATTCCTATGTTGCAATTTATAAGAAATACAAAATGTTATTATTCAGTCAACATGCTAACAATTTAAAAATATCAATAAAAATTTAAGTGGTAATTTCACTTTTTTTTTTTCTTTCTGTAGACGGGTATTTTAGCTATGGAAACATTACTAAGTTTGACTTCAAGAAAAGCTGGTGAATGGTTTAAAGAAGAAATGAGAACACTTCGTGGTTTAGATAGAATTGTTGATACTGGTAAAACCAATTTATCTTTGTATTTTTTTAATGTTGTATTATAATTTTTGCATTTGCTATTTTTCTGAAATAACTATAGAATATAATCTTTCTTTCAACATTTCAGTGACTTCATCTACGGAATTATTAATTCCTGATGAAAAACAAGTTATCAGTTTACCCACAGATGTACAGCTGGATAAAATCAGAAAAATTGATCGCTGTTTAAGAGTCTTAGAAAATGTATGTATTTGATTTATCTGAAAGTTTCATAGCCGTGTATATTTTTCTGCTGTGGTTTTTTTTTTTTTGCATATATGATAACTATTTTTATTTTCTGTTTAGGTGACACATATGAATGCTGAAAATCAAGAGTACCTGTTTAATTACAAGAATTCTTCTTTAATTTTGTCTTGCTTGAAGTATGTAATTTTTAAAAAATACTTAATGAAAAGTACTTAATATTTTGAAATTTATCTAACAGCAGAGAAAATGGAACTATATATTAGACTGAATATTTGTATTACATCCTAATGCTTTAATGCTGACAAATTCTTTTGGAACATTTATTGCATCTTTCTTAGCATTTATCTTTTTTTTAATGATTAATCAGTTTCTTACATTTATAAGCTTAAAATTAGTCACTGATTTGCAATACTTAAATTTTACTTACATTAAAAATTAATGTTATATAAAAAGAAAAATATATAAATTACAAAATTTTTATAATTAATCCTAAACTACAGTATCAGTTTTAAAATTTAAAAAAGGTTAAATAAATAAAGCTTTAAATCTGCATGGCTTTTTTTTTACATTTTGATTTTTTTTTTAATTGGAAACTAATAAATCTTTTACTTTTAGCTTAATGAAACTCTGCAAATTTCATTTACTTGAGCAAAAACCCATTGAAATAGACATTACTACAGATGAACCTTCACAGAAAAATGGGAAAGAAGAATCTCCTCTTCTTTCATGTTTGTTGAATCTTCTAAAAATACTTAGCAACATAACTTACCGAATTCGTAAGCAATTTTTATTTTTCTTTAAAATTACTTAATTTTTAAGCATTATTAACATGGTTGAGATGTTGGATAAGAAATGTTTTGTTTTCAGATATGATCTATGGTGTCTCTGAAAGAAAAGAAAATCATTATTTATTTTGAATATTATTATTAATTAGATTTTAGAGATTTAATTAGATTCATTAAAATATGAAAAAACTGCAGTTTGCATATTAAAAAACATGTTCAGCCACTTTAAATTTTTTTTGATAGAGCTAAATATTTATATACATTCATACAAAAAGAATTATTATTTACTTGGAGAGGTAAATGTTAGAATATTTTTACTTTTATATTTATATACTCATAGTGTTTTAAATTAATGGAATTTATGATTGCTCTATGTTAATAATAACATAAAATAATTGCTATATTTAAATAAATTAAAGTGTCTGTTAAAAATTATTTTCTGTGTGGTAATTGGGGCTGATAATATTATAAATATTTCCTTTTAATATGATTATTACAATCTATCATAATTTATTTTTGTTCTGAGAATTGCTTTAATAAAAGACACATATATATCATTCTTATAAATAATATTCTAATTTTTATTTTAGTTTTTTAAAGTGATCAAAATTTAAGATGTTAATAATTTTAAATGTGTTTTGTACCGACTTAGTTTCTTATTTAATTATAGAATTAATTTCATCTTTAAAGTTATTTATCAAAATTATTAATTAAATGAAAGTAGGAAAAATAAAAGTTTTATCCTTTGTGTTTGTATCCAATTTATTTTTTGTTTATTTTCTTGTATACAAAATATGTAAAGAAAAAGTAATATAATCTTTCAGATTCAAGATTTTTAAAGAATCTCCATTTTTCAGAGATTTTTTAATTTGCAAAACATATCTTTGGAATTATTTCTGTTATTGTATATGAATTTGATAGTTGAGAATTGTTTGAGTTTTGGCCAATTAAATTTGGTATATATCCTTCATACTAAATTTATCTATTTCTATAAATTTTGAATGAAGTTCATTCATAGAAATTGTGTCTTTTTCTGGGAACAAGTACATTTAAAATGTAAGAAGCCAGATAAATAAAATTTTATGCACAGTTTCAGCATGTTTAGTATAGGTTCATCAACTAAATTTTAGCCAAATCCATGAAAGGGTTGAATATCTGTTCGTTCTGAACATTTATGTGTATGTGAATGTGACTACTCAAAAATACTATTATGTAGATTAATTAAATTTGGTTAGTGATCTTACTACTAATTTACAAAAGTTAATTCTGTATCAAATTTTGGTATCAATAGGTTAACAACAACAGATGTAGAAAATGCATATTTGTTGTTTTTAGTAATATTTTTCAATAAGCATAAAGTCAATAATAATTATTTCAATAATTTTCTGAATGTATTAGCAATTTTATCATAAAATTTTCTTACTTTAGCTCTGAATGATGCTCACTTCTCATCAGAAGATGGCTTAATGGATCAAATACTTATACTAATACTACAAGTACCTAGAGCTGTGCCTGTGGAAAAAAGATTTGATCTTCTTGTTTTAGTAGGTGTTATCTAGATATTTCGAATATGTTTTTCTTTGTTGTATTTTATGTCCTCGTTAATTGTACATTGAAAATGATTTTTATTTGAGAGAGAGAGAGAGAAAGATTTAAAATTTTTCTTCTTTTATTTTAGTCTCTGGGACTTATGATCAACCTTGTTGAATACTGTCCTGAAAATAGTGCCAAGTTTATAAATATGTGTGGTATAGGTTCTTTTGATACAGTTAATGATGGTTTTGAGATGCCTGCCACTGAAGCTCTTATTGAAGTAAGTTCTTGTTGTGTTTGTATTTTTTGAAAACAGTTTAATATTGTAAGTAATAAATTCAAAAATTATATGCTACATGTAGGGATTGCAATACCGGTGTTCACAAGTTTAAATACCGTTTTTTCGGTATTAACTAGATTTTTTAAAAATTGTCTCTGCTATATGTTCAGGGATTGCCACCATAGCAAAATAGTATTCGTTTTTGTTTTTATGTCATCGTAACGGCGAAATTAAATAGACTGTGAGTACAAAGTTGCATCGTACAATCAGGAGAAGTGATAAAATACTGTTTGAAAACGGATTATAAAACTCTCCGCATTTTTGCGCATGCATTAAGATGAGTTTTATTAGATGTAAACATTACAGGTAATTAGTAATACAGGATGTCTTACGGTATTTACATAATTATAATGATTTTAAAAATGAAAAAGAAGAAAAGAGGCTAACCAATTCAAATCTGATCAAGTTTATAGTAAATTTTCTTATACTTTTTTACTTACAAACCTATCCACATTCAGAAGAATTCGGTACAGTTATCGAAGATTATGATGACACTAATGTCAATAGTGAAAAGGAATTGTCTCTTGAACAAAAATTTGAATTAGCAATAAATAAATAAATAAATTCAACAAATCAAAATACAATACAGAAATCAGCTATATCTGAAGCCATCCGACAAGAAATCGATTTATTTGAAAATGAGGGATTTAGAGGTAAATACTTGGAAAAAGTATATCGTGCATTGCTAACAGTACCACTAACTAGCGTAGATGCTCAAAGAGATTTGTTGACAGCTGGTAATTTTTGCACAAAATTACGTTCCAGGCTTAATGAAAATACAATTGATGTATTATTTTTTAAAGATAACATTTCAAAAATTCATAATAGTACCACAGACTGAATATTAATATTTACTCTTTTGTGATTTAACTTTCTGACTCCCAGTGCGGCCGAGACGGCTGTACATTCAGACATCCACAGAACGGCCGAAATGTCACCTGTTTATTTCCTTCCCCTTTTCTCAGCAGGGCCGTAAAATGGTGCGGGGCGATTTTGTTTTTTTAACAGTGGTTGCTTCCGTTCCCACTGTCACTGTTGATTGGTCTCTCCAGAAAGTGTTTGATGGCAGATGCTTAATTTACAGTACACTTTGTGCTTGCCGGCTACTAAAAATATCTTGCTAAAATGCCGGGTTATCGGAAAGTTTTAACTAAAAAATAAATTAATAAAATACTCATTAAAGATTCAGATGAATCTGATTTGATATAAGTGATGAGGAAGATGCTGGATTTGACACTTCAAACTCTTTTCAAGAAGAAAATATTTCTACTTTGTTAGAAAATGATTCGAAGACGATATTGAAGTTTCCCAAAATAGATAACTCGGGACAGATTATTGAATGGATATCAAAGTTGATAGTAAATAAAACTGTTTCCATTTCGAAATTTGATCAACTTTCAGGCACAATTTATAATTTACAAATATCGGAAAGTATGTAAAAATAATAAATTAAAAAAATAAATGAGTTAAAATGCTTATTTTTTCAGAAAACTCTGTTTAAAATAAAATTAATTATTTTTCAAAGCTCAATCTCCCCCATAACAGTTCTTAAAACAGTTTTAATTATAAAATAACAAATTAAATATTCCTTCCTTTAAGAATTTTACAAATCGTTTGAAAATTGGCTGATATTATATATTTTGTACATTGCTTAAATCAAAGAACATAATTTAAAAAAAATGATAGTAAACGTTCTCTTTGGTTAGAAATTCAGAGTTTGCTGCATTCATAAAATCAGACATTTTTTCGTAGTATGCATATTGTTGGTATGCAGAGTCGTTTGGAAGGGAAAAGAGAGGTTTTCATTTGGATAATTTTGGCAGTATACCTACAAAATTTTAATTGGTATATATTGACCAGAAAAAGAATATTTTCCCCATAAAATGATATTTGCTCTGTGTTACTATTCTGCCATTTTAAATTAATAAATTTTAGTAAATTTTGAAAATTTACATTGTTAATGAAGTTTTTTCTTAGATATGAATCTACATATATCTTAATAAGTTTTCAACATTAGAACATTATTCTCTTTATATTCTAATAAATAAATGCAAGCAATTGCTTTGGGATTTAATTAATACATAATTAAAAATTATAAGACATTTTAAATACTTATAGTAAGTTATTTATATAAATAACTCTTAAAATAAAGAAAGGGAAAAATAAAGTTGGAAAAGAGAGAACTCCTGAATGATTAAATTTTCTGATGCAACAATGATTTTAATGAATATGCAATTATACTATTTCAATGCTATATTTCAACATCAAATGCGTCCTTCCGTAATTAATAAATTATAATCAAACACAGCGGTAAAAAAAAAACACGGAACATCTGGAAAATCTTTAGGTGAAATTATAAAGTGTTATTAAATTTTGTATACAACCCCTTATTCTTCAGCAGTAATTTGACCATAGGAATAGGGCGATACGAGTACTCTCCCCACTCTGCAAAGGAACTCTTGACTGCAAGAAGGGGGAGGGAAATGCTCGCCTTCTATCGTTTATACGTTCGACCGTTTTGGACTTTAAAAGAACTGCATTTCAAAGAGCAAAGGAATTCAGAAGGTTAAATAAGCAAGATGTTCCTTTACTTTTTTTATTTCTTTATATACTGTTACAATTTATAAGATACAAATTATTTTTTGTGATATTTACACTCTCTAATAAAACTGGCTGATAAAACAAAGAAGCACCTGCATTTTCTTTCTTTTTCTAAAATTTCTACAACCAGTATTAAAACCGGTATCCCGGTATTAAGATGTAAAAAATTCCGAATACTGGTGTTGAACTTTTGGTCCGATATTGCAACCTCTAGCTACATATATATTGGATTCTCTCATCAAATCAATTTGGAAAAAGAGAAGAAAAATAATAAAATGTATATTTTATTTCTGGTCATGGCTTAAAATTCTGTATAAAAAATTATATGCCATCTTATACATTGTCATGAAATTATATATTAGGACATAGGAGTTATATAATATTCTGCCTGTAGTGCAGAAGCTTGGAGAAGGGGTAGTGGGTGCCAATTCAGATGTCATCCTCAGTGGTTCAAATTTATGATGTTCAATTTAAAATAGCTTTAGTGTTGCTTTAAAATGGAATATTAATGTGGTTAAATTAAAATTTTTATAGATTAAGGAATTCATGACATATTTTCTTCAGTTTTTATTTGGTTATTTTTTAATTCTATTTATATTTTAATTTTTTGTGTGTATATATATGGGGAAATTTAAAATCTCATTATTTTTCCCTGTTTATTTTCCTCTATATTATTATTTCAAGGCTTTGCAGTTAATGAATATAAAAATAAAATTAATTAAGTAGACATTTTAATTTTGTGAGATTTCTTTATTCATAAATTTTGAAATTCTTCAATTAATTGTTTCAAAGGAAATAACTCATTATTATTGACGATAAGAGTAGAAAAGTAAATTTTTTTTAACAGTTATAAGAAATTATGAAGATTTTTTTAATTAATAAATGTAAAATGGGAGTAAATTTTTAAAGAAATTGTTTTATTTTGTAAAGATTTCATAGTTTTTATTAACATACATTTATACATTATTATTCTAACTACTAGATCAACCATTTTGTTTCTTAAGATTTTGTAAAAATAGATCTTTTTAGATTATATTATCGTTATGTAATTCATGTAATCCAAATGCCATATGCTAAATTGGATAAAACATTAATGTCAGTCACATATATTATTGACCGAGAAAAACTGTAATCAATATTTTTCTGTGTTATTGATAATTATTCATGAATTTTTGAAATAGATTTCATGCATTACTTTTATTATAGCTTATGCTATCAAGATTGGATGCAGCCAGATTATCTGAAGAACAAGCTGATGAGCTCCTTAGTACACAAGAAGAAAAACATGCTGCATTCATAGAAAAGAAGGATGTAGAAACTGCAGCTGATGATTTAGAGGAAACTTTAATGAAAAGTAGGTCACACTTATTTTCACATTTAACCAAAACTTCTGTATCAATACCCTTGATTTAGAAATCTTAAACATTTTGTAAATAAGAATACCATCAATTTTTATAGTACCGATAACATTAAAATATATTTTTCTGATTTAATTTAACAATTGCTTTATTGTTAAACATTTATTATTATTATTATGAGATATATGGCATGTTTTTATTTTCAGATATAATTTATTTGTAATTTAATATTTAAATACAAAAACAGTATGAACTTAGCTCTTTATGTTTCTTCAAATTCTTTGTTTTTATTTAAAGTCTGATATTTACTGTGTCTGTTGATTGTTATCTTAGTTGTTATTTAATTAATACTTAAAATAATTTTATTTTTATTAAAAAAATATATATATTGTATTCTCATCCTGTTACTGTCCATTTTTCAAAATTCTTAACTATTCATTTGTTTCTTTTTCTCCACATTAGCACTCCAAAAAGCTGGCAAGCACATGGAACACAGTATTATTGCGGCATATATAGTTATTTTATTAGGTTGTGTTGCTCAAAAAAATCCAGTGAGTTCTAATTTGAATATCTACATCATTGTTATGAAAGAAACCACTTTTTAAATTTGTCTGTTATTAAAATTAAATTTTTTGGACCTGTGATATTAATTAATTTGTTTTTGAAAAATGTAGAAGAATACATTGCAATTAATAATATTTAAATTCATGCTTTTTTTTAAAAAATTATTATTATTTCAGAATTTTTTTCTCTTTTTCTGAACAGTTTTATTCCATTCTTTTCATTAAATAAATTTATCTTATAGGATTTTGTTGATGTTATGAAAGATTATCTTCCTGATGGAAAATTTGATGTCATGGTTGATGTTCTGAAAAAATTTAAGAGCTTTGTAACTTTAACTGTAAGTGCACCTTTTAAAAATATATGTAATATTCTATCCGTTCAAACTCCTCATATCTTCTATGCACATATTTTTTATTTTGAATAATGGTAAAATTATTAATTTTCCATGTTTCGAAATAATTGTATAATTAACAATTTAAAGCATCCTAAATATTCAAATCATTAAAGCAACTTCTATAACTTTTTAAAGTCACTTTTTATTTTACTTCTACTTGGATTTCTGAGATAAGAGTTAAAAATATCTTATTTTTGTATCTAATTTGGTTTGCAGCAATTTTATGTTTTAATATCAGAATGCCTGCCAGACATGAAACAAAATTTATTTTTAATTTCCTCTGAAAAATAGTAAATTGTGGAAATATGTTATGTACTTTGGTTTGCATATTTATCTTTGCCAAAAGTAAAATTTAATTTTTTAAAACCAAATTTAAATTTTCATCAGAATATTTATTTTTAACTCTAAAATGTATCTTAATGTGAAGTTTCCAGTTAAATTAATAATTATACATATTGCTGTTACTCGTTATTGTTGCAGCAATACATGTTAGGTCATCATTTTTGTTGAGAACAATAAACTTTTAAGCTTTTTGAAATTTCATAAAAAATGTACTTGAAATCTTTTGGATAGATAAATGATTTGATTGATAAATGACAGGGAGGAATGGGAGAAAAATATAGGTATTTACTTGTTATGTTGTTGCAAACTTCAGATATATTTTGAAATAATTTAGTTATATTCCTAAATATGTATTTTACTTAATGGTATAATATTTAATTAAGATTATAAAAAATATTTGGAAAGTAAGACTATGACAATAATTTGGAGCCGAAGAATGTATTTATCCTTTCCTTAACCGCCAGTCCTCCTTTCATGAGTCTCAGTAGACACTTTGTTGTGAATTATTGAAAATAATATATTTTTGTTTAAGAAGGAAGGTTTCTTTTTCTTTATCACTGTATTGCATTTTTAAAGATGAAGCTAATATTTTAACTTTAAAACTATCTTTTTTAAAAATCCTTTTTTAAATTTATTAAATTTTATGTATTTTTATTATTTTAATATATTACCCTATACTTCTTGAATCCTTTTTCTTGGTCATAATTTTTCAGGGTTCAGTTGGCAATCGAGAATTAGCTTCTATCCAGAGAGTGATCCAAGTCTTGGAATCCAGCTAACAGGGACGAACTCTTCATTTTCTTTATAAAGATTGTTATCCACATCTGAGAGAGATAAATGGCTTGTTGATCTTGCCATATGTTTAATTCATTCATTGGAACATTCACTACTTATTGAATGACCAGAGGTTTGGATAAAGGATATATGGTATCCTGAATTTTAATTTAATTAGTAGAAACTGTATTAACCTAGTAGCACTCACTACACAATGTGTTGATATTCATCATACAGCAGGAAGGGTTGCTTGACCCTTTCTCTGTATCTAATAAAAACCATTGCATCCATATTGTACAATGCATTTTAAATTATTTAATGACTTGGCTGAAATTGGCTTTTACTTTTTAATACTCATTAATAGGTTTCATTGTTCAACTTGACTGCATGTACATTGTTGATCAGCTTTTTGAACTAAACAATTTTAGATACTGTATAAAATATCTTTACTTTTTCTTAAGCCTGCTGTCCAATTTTAAGACAGATGCACTTTTTTTCATCGAAGAGCATAAACTGAAAAGCTGCCTTTGTGAAAAAAATTTATCATCATGAGATTAAAAGGGTGTATGTAGTTGGTTTTAGTCCATTCACTGTATATGAACATACTTGTATAGAGACCAAATTATTGTCAAGTATGCTGGATGTTTGAAAATCCTAGCATTAATGTGAAGACTGTGCCTAAGCAAAACTTCATTATCTGGAAGATTTAGTTTTGTTAAGATTGTAAATATTATCGTCTGAAAATTCATTAATTAACTACATAGAATGAGTTATCATCAGATTCTAAAGAATAATAATCATTGCACTTTTTATTCCATTTTTTATGCATATATTTTTCAGCTTTTGTGCACCATTAGTTATTTTCATTCTGTTTTATTTTATTTAAAAGTACAATAACATTAAAATGTTTATCATATTTTTCATGAGTGTATGTGTGCGTGTTTGTATGTGTGATATTTTATAACATATATAAATAATAAAAAGCACGGGGATTTGCTGTAGTCCAAAGATTTGCTTTCATTTTGTACAAAGGAATTTGTTCATTTTGTGTGCTCATGTTGAATTTTATATTGTGTTAAGACAAAACTGTTGATTTGTGATATTCATTTGTTGAATAAATAAATTGTGTTGTCTCAGGCTTCCCTGGAAACTATTTTAAAACAAGTAGTAATGACTTGATAGAATTATCAATTAATGACCAATTTGATTGTTAATAAAAATAATAATGTTAGAATTATAAATTAGTTAAACTACTTACTCTTCATCCTAAATAAAATTTCAGAGGAGTATTTCATTGTGCACTTTTATTGTATACACACAAAAAAGGCAGGAGTTTACATAGTTTCTTTCATTATAAAACTTTGTAATTTTATTTTTCATCACACATTTTTTGATTTCATCATAAGAAAGTACTCAATGAAAAATTAATATCTCAGTTGCATGCATATCTTGCAAATATTATTATACAGCAAGGAGCAATAATCAGTATTTTAAATAAATTTATTGACAAATGAAAAAATTCCTCTTATACAGATATATGTCTAAATGAATGTAACATTCTAATATTAATTTAAAATTCATTTGCATTTCAATTTTATATCATAGCAAGCAGTATTCATAAGTTCTTTCTAAACCAAATTTGCCTAATAAGCAATTTTGGAATGTCATATGCAAATGTATTGTGATATATATTTTCATGCCTTAAAGTATCTGAAAGTTTCTTGTATACTTCATATCTTCAGTGAAATCCAATTTCTTTACATTAATGCTGTAAAATTATAGTGAAGAAAAGTATGAATGACTGTGAAGATTTTTTTTAAATTAGTGAGTTTATATTGTGTAGTGGGATGTATATTGTACAGTGAAATTTGCCCCCAAGGAATAATATTGTGTTTGATGAAAACGTATCTCGACTATACAAAATATAATAATACCCTAGCAAGTTATGTGATATTTCTCAGATATTTTGTCTGTGAGTGGTTCTAATATGTTTCAAATAAATGAATATTATCTAGAGGATAAATATTATTATTTATTAATTGAAGATCCAAAATAAACATTAATATTTTTTCTTTAATAAAAGCTTTTTATATTTTGAATTAAAAATTCTATCTATTATGTCATGAGTTTCAGGTTTTCGTTGGACTTTATTTTTCTTCATCAGAAAAACTTATGTGGAAGATTTCATATTTTTTAAACATCTTTTTTAGTTATAATTAATTTGATAAATTTTAATACATCTTTAGAATTGAAAGTTTGTCAAATTTCAAGTTGCCTTTAAAACTTTCATTGAAAAAAAAAATCATTTTGCAGTATGTAAGCCAAGAAGTGTTGAATCATTAGCAATAATATACATTGTGCTTGTTTGCATATGAAAGACTTGATCAAGATTAAACTTCCACAAAAATTTATGTAGCTAGTTTTATTTGTTTAAGAAACAAGATGAAATGATTTTATTTTAAATTGACAAATATATTTACTTTTTTATATACTTATTAACTTAAATATAATGGGTAGTTGTATAACTTTTGTATAATTCAAGTTATAAACTATTGAATGTAAAAACTTATTTCCTGTTAATATCACTCTATTCTTATCAAACAGAAGATTTGCTTCTTTAAATGTTACCATTTTTTTAAAAAAAAGAAACAACAAAATTCGGAAAAGACATAAAAGAAAATATAATAAATAGTATGTTGTTTTGTGTATGTGTATATTAGTTTGGAGATTTGAAATTTCATTTTGCTGTGTTAAAAAAAAATTAATGAATATTCATTAATATTATATTGTTGATTTACATTTATAATCTTGAAATTTTTTTGTTTATCATAAGCACTACTAAATTACTCTTATATTTATTTATTTAATCCAAGCAATTTTTTTAAACAAAACGGCACTACATTTAGCTCTTTTCTTGTTCCTTCATTAAATGTATGTTGTGTATGGGAAAAATTTAGCATTGAAATCTGTTGATAATAATGCACTTTTTTGATACTTCATAAGATGCATTGTATATTTATTCATTGGTTGAGTTTAAATATATATGATATATACATAAATGTTGTCAGCATGTTATATAAACCCCATCGAAACATTTTGGAAAAGTGATTATATAAAGTGATGTGTTTGAAATATTAATTCAACAGCATAATATGATTTCTTTCTTTTTTTATAATAAAATGGTATGGAAGTCCTCTTTAATTTAACCAGATATATTCTAGATTATTTTTGTGCTGTAATTAACTTGTTCATTTTATTTAAAATTACCAGTGTATCAAGTTATGAAATAAAAGTGAAATTTATATTTCCTGCTTTGTTCAATTACTTTTAGTTAGACCTTCTGAAATTTATTCAATCTAATATTTTAATTGTGCAGACTTTTTTTTTTTTTTTTGCACCTCCTGAAATTTTTTATATGCCTAAATATAACCATTTTTAATAGTTCAAAGTACATATGTATAAGAAAAATAATTAATGTAAAACAAGTGAAAGCTATTAAGTACAAGTTGATGAATTTTAATGAAATATACTCATTATTTATTTTTATAACTAATTAGCTGATATACTGAGCATTGTTTAGTATGAAATTTTCAAGTTTTTTTTACTAATAGAGGATTAATAAATTAATCAGTTGCAACAAAGACTTTAAAATTGTTATATTTTTCCTTCTTTTGTACGCGAGAAATTAAAAATCTATTTAATATTAGCTTTTGGCAAAACATCCAAGAATCCATAAATATTTTTTAAATAATTTATTTTCAATGTTTAAACATTGTTTTATGCTAGTCGCCTGAGACAACCAATTGGTTCACCTGGAATATTGATTATATTTGATTTCGGAAAATCATTTAGACATAACTTCATATCCATGATTCTGACATTAAAGACATGTTATTTTAATTATCCTACCTAAATTCTGTTTATTATGTACATCAACCTTTGTAATGGAGACAGTCCCATAACATCACAAAGCTATTAAAAATTGAAATATTCTATCCATCTGTCTTTTGACTTTCATGGTACTGAAACTTTTTTGTTTGCTTTGTGAATTACACAGATATTAAATAAAATCCTTCTCTGATTTTCAACAATGGAAAAAAAATCAAGCGATTAAATATTTGATAAAGGCAGTTTGAATTTTATTGCATCAATGTAATTATTGGAAATTAGACATTAATTTTTTTAATAGCCAAAATTCAGAGAAAATTGAAAAATTATAAAATTTATTTTTGTGCACTATTTTCGAAAATTATCGCAATAAAAATGCCAAAATTCAGGTTAATCTTTAATTAATTAAAAAATTTTAAATATTGCATCAAAATGCACATTTCTACCATCCAAATATATATGCAATAGTATAACTAGGATGGACATGCAAGGCACAAAAGTAAGGAATCAATTTTGTTTTATTTAAAGGAAAATTTTCTAATAAACTCTAATCCCCAAGATTTTTATAAATTAAAACGTTTTCAGCAATATAAGAGAAAGTTAAAGGATTTCAAATGGCAGTAGATTTCCCTAATTGGAAATATGGCTTATTAGAAGTTTGTTTTATTAGTGTATTGTTTAGAACTTATGGTTAATTTATGTGTTAAACAGAATAAATTATATGATATAATGTAATAATAAAAATAATCTTATTAACTATATGAGATGGCTTTTTTTTTTTTTTTTTTTTTCAGAGAAAAGAACATAAAATTTTTTAAATTTTTTGGATTTAGGTGAAAAATCACTTCGTTTTTCAATTCTCATAAAAGCAGCTAACGCTCGGCAGCAACATAGCTAGAGATAGAGCAAATTTCAAAATCTTTTAATAATAGTTAAATTATAGAAACAACATTCCTGAAAATCGGATCATAAATATTAAAAATGATATTAATGAATAATATAACAGAGGTATATACCTCAAGGAAAAATAATGAATATAGATACTAATAAATAAAACTAAATTTCTTTTTTTTTTCTTTCTTTTTTTTTTAAAATTTAGAATGTGGAAAGAAGTCGAGGTAAAAAACTTGATGCCAGATTAGTCGTAAATAAGCCTGAAATTTCACATTTATTTTCATTCATTCAAATCTCTGTTAATGAGAGAAAAAAAATCAACGATAATCTGAACAATAAGTCTTTCGGGATTTGGATTAATGATTTTAAATGCGAAAAATTGGAAATTTTCATTAAAAATAAAAGAACCTATTATAGAAATTATAAACAATAAAAATATATGGCATGGTTTAAAATGGTGTAATAATTATAACCAAACATCAATCGAATAATTTTACAGCATACACACATTCATAAATTTATTTATTTTTTAGTTTCAAACTGTAAAACACCTCTGCTGATACTTTTGACGATAGCATTAGCAAGTGTAAAGCTGTGAAAGAACTAATTAAAGCTTATACTTTCATAATCCAGTAGCTCATTTTCTCTCATCGAGTTTCTTGATTAGATGAGGTAGCCATTAAAATAAAATCATTTTTTTCTACTATTAATTATTTTATTGACAATTTTTAATATCAATTGCTAGTTGAAAATTCTTTGATCTGATGATCATAACTGATTGAAATATTATTTCTCTTTTATATTGTCACATAGATGAACTTACCGTAGATAAACCTTGTGTTAACTAAATTCAAAGATAACACTTGCTAATCTCAATTCGAGACTTTATTTAAAACCTTACATCTGTTTTTATCCACAAGACGAAATGACACGAATCTTCCAGATTTAGAAATGCAGACAGATATGAATTTGCGAACTGTCGCTTTCAGTTCCATAGCATTCTATCACTGAGCCATTCAGACCGCGCCAAGTTAGAACAAGTTTCGTTTTAAAATTCTAGAAATGTTTAAATGAAGAAAATATTCAGTTATATATAATTAAATTGAAAATAAATTGTAACCTGCTAGAGTTTTCTTTCATTGTTTAAACAATCTAATTTGTAAGAATTATTTTTGAATTAAGTGAATAAAAAAATGTCGATTTAAAATCTTTATTCATAAAAATAACTCTACATCAATGTGTAATATCTTATACTTGTTGGTTTATTTATTAACAAACAGGAAATTAGAATTTTCATAATATTAATTAGCTTAAATAAATAGGAAATGACAAGAAGAGCAAAAATTCTCACTTTACAAATCATATATTTAATCTGTAAATATTTTTTTGTTTCTTCTTGTATTCTACCAGCTCCTAAAAATAGAATAAGATTAAATAGAAATAATTGATAGTAAAATATAGAAAGAAATAATAGTGGTATAATTTTTTATACAAAAAAAATAATTAATTAAAAAATTGCAGTTTTAAAAATTAACCACCAAAATTACTGAAAAAGATCAAAGATTAACAGGATTTTATATATCTGCATACACTGATAAAAAAAAGTTGGTGTCAAAAATGAAAATGATATACAGGAGGAATATACATCACTTTCCCACGTAATCATCAGACCAAATCAGATTATTTATCAGACCCTTGTAAACAGAGGATCAGCTGTTCATTCCTATTTAATAGAAATCACGCCTCTGCTCCATTAACCCTTCTAGGCATTTTATGATTTCATCATCTGAAGAGAACATTTTAGCTGAGAAATAATCATTCTTTTGTGGGATAAAAAAGTAATTAGTAGGGACTAAATACAGGATGGCCCCATATCTCTCTCTTGAAGTTTTGTATCAAATCTTGAGTTTGGTGGGCAGCATAGGATCTGTCCTTGTCTTACAGGAGGATGATATTAATGTTCAACACATCTACCCATTGCATGCATCACGTCTGCTCATGAACTTCAAAGACTTGATCATGAATTTCATATGTAGAGGCTTTTTTATCCCATCAGAAGCTTATTGCGTTTTGCACTTCAACAAAGGACCGATTTTTGAAGAGAATTTACATTCCAAGTGCAATAACTCACCTGAATAACCAAATTGAATTATAAGAACTGCTAATATTATTTATTACCCCTCTAGAGAGAAAACGTGAGCTTATTTTTACCGATTCTTCATATTAAAACATCCGATTTGAAAAAGAAGTTGAAAATTCTTAAATTTTCTTCAACAAACACCCATGGATGTTTGACGAAAGTTTGTAGAGCATAGCCTTAAATGTAAAACTTTCGTTTTGGAAAACAGGATAAAATTTTGAAGTATTTCATATGCGACATAAACTTGCAAATGCTCAATTTAGTATTTCCCTTAAAACTCACCTACAGCAAGTTCTTTTGAAATATCCATATGAATTTTAGGTGCAACCAAGCTACTTATGGGTGATACATTTGAATTATAAAACAAATATTTTTGCCTATAAAACAAAAGAAACAAATTAAGAAAACAGAATTCAGATTACAAGATTTAAATTCTGAAATTTAATATTTCACATGGTGCACAGTCAAATTTCATCTTAATAAAAAAATATTGTTTAAGCATATTTAGAGAAAAATAAGATCAACATTAAGAAAGAGTTTTTGATTATAATAATACTAAAAAGTTGTGAAATTTTGTCTTTTTCTACAAAAAGAAATATAAGCACTTTTATGGCCCTTATATAAGGGCTATTAAAAATTAGTAGTTTTTCAAAACTTTTAATAGCACTATGAAATCTTTCATATCTTCTACATGATATGCTACATCATCTTGATAAATAAAGTTTAATAATACGCAATCGATTCTCTATTTAATGAAGCTTTATCACTCCACTTAAAAGCTTCATTAGAAAGAAAAATTCACAAAATAAATTATAAAAATGAGAAAAAAAAATTGGAATTCGCCTATGTACCTTACTTTTTAGCATGTATTCTTAAATGTAAAAATGTCTGCAATTTTTATTTATATATATTTATTATAAAGAATACATTTTTCATAAAAATGTGCACACTTTTGCACAGTTTGTAATACATCGAAAAACATTGTCTGTAACATTTTCTTGAAAACTGAAGTCTCTTTCGAATTGTCTCAAATTCTGGAAGCATTTCTTCAAATAAAGGTTTTTTTTTTCTTTTTAACTACCTCTTGAATTAGCATCTTCATCACTCACTGTATCATTTTCATTATTTTTTGTAACATTTTGCAATATATCATCATGCTTTGTAACATATTTCAGAATCAAAATATCTTCATGAATGTGGAAAAAAATCGATAACTTTCTGCCACTGTAATACAGCAAGGGCGCACGAGGTGAAAGCAATCGAATTGATAGATTATGTTGGTACTGCGACAAATGAGAAATAATCCGAACGATTTTTGAAAAAAAATCTATAAAACTACGTTAAATAGAAATTGTATTTGGTAATATGGAAATTAGCTAAAAGATGAATGTTGTTTAAAGTCAAGGTTTCGCGGAAAATTTCCTCAAATAGAAAACTTTGTTAAATGGCGATTCATTGAAATGCGGTTCTACTGTGTATCAACTTATTTAACCCTTTATATACTGCATTATGAACTACTGAAAATTTCTTCATTAGTATATTATTTTAGCTGCCATATTGATAATTAAAGAATATACAAGGAAAAAAATCTCACCGGTGCGAAATTTAATTTGTTAGAACTAATTAATTAAAGTGGTACTTAAAAGTACCGTCAGTACACTAAGTATAAATTTCCTCATAATAGAAAAAAAATTACGGATGATATTTCTAATGAAATTTAACCTCTTAAAACAGCTTAATAACCAAAAATCACTCATAAGAAGAAAAAAAAAGAAATTATCAAATTGACATAATTTTATTTTATACATAATAAAGGTAGAAATTCGCATTTGATGATAATCATAAAAATATTTTTTTTTTCATTTACGCACAAAAATATATTACAAGTTGAGCATTTCGAATGTGGTTTTGATTGAATATTTTTGAGTGCACAGAATTCACAACGTCCTCGATTGGACACGAATGTTGGTCAACGGTATCCTCTATTTTCTAAACAAACATCATTAGAAACAGACAAATTTTCTTTTTTTTTCTTCTTTTTTTTTGCACAAAACGTTTGTTTATCTCCATTAGATTTAGGTCTCCCTTTCCGTTTTGGTTGTGGTTTTGATTTTGTTTGTAATTCTTTGGTAATGCAGCGCTTATATTTGAGGGACGACATTTTCACACGACGCACTTCCACATATACAATATATGAATTTACATATGCCATTTCTAGCATAGCAAAAAAAGGCCTGTGCCACCATTTTTTCGATTTCCTGTCTCTATCATAAATAGCAAGTAACATGTCGCCTTTATCAATAACCTCCCCCATGTGTCCATTGTAGTCTTTTACAACAATGGGTGCGGTAACGTCAATTTTGGTACCATCTTTGAGTTTCCTTTGGACTTTGCAAGTAAAATCTAGCTTATTTTTTATTCGGAATGCAAAAGAACATTCACATTCAATACTAACATTTTCAAATGCTCTTGACAGTGTTAATAAAAAATAAATAAATAAATAATTTTTAAAAAAAATCTATAATTGAAATCTATAAAAAATACTAAAACATATTGCTACACTACACTTTCATAATTACATTATAACAAACAGAAATACTATAGATAATTACATGGACAAAATTAAAACAAGTTTTCTGCAATTCTACGTGTACTGGCGGTACTTATAAGTACCACCGAATAATTCGACCGTTAATCACATTACATAATCTGTTATCTTATAATGATTGAGCAAATAATATTGTAAGACAATACAGAATAAATAAAAAATAAATATAACACTTAAATTTGGTTTGATATTATATATTTATAGCAAAGAAAAGATAAGAGCTGCAATCCGTACAAAATGGCAGCAAAAGAACACCATGACCGTTCGAAAATAGCTTTCTTCCTCGCAAAATTCATCAGCCTAGAACAACTACTGCTATCTATCATGAAAAAGTAGAGTGAACTGACTGTTTTTAAAACGTACCATCATAATATAAGTAATGATTGTTGTGCTATAAAGTTTTAAAGTGATTGTTACTTATAAGTACCTTCAGTAGATAAAGGGTTAGAATAATGTTACGAATCTGTAATGTTGCTTTCCACCACAGTTTGCTTCATCATAGGAAAGAAAGTTTTACGATCAGCTCTATTGGATGCTAATCGGATGCCGGATCAATGACCCCAGGGCTTGACTACAATTTGGCAACTTGACGACGACTTTGACAACAAAATGCATGATAATAGAATCTTTAAAAATTTTGACGATAGGGCCAGTAGAAATCGAGCTATGCGTGATTGTTCAAAAACCTTTTCTGCCCTGCTCCGGAAGCTATAAAAGGTCAGCAGTCCAAGCCGAAGTCAGTCCTGTATAGCGAGTCACTGATGAATTAATTGGATTAGTCCAACGAAGCGGAAGCGTTGAGAGGAGTTCGAGCGATTCGCGTCTTGGAGACAAGTGTTGAAGTAGTCTCGTGTGGAGTAGTCGGTCGTACAGTAATGAGTCGGGGGTAAGAGACAGTCAATGCGAGGGTACAGTAGAGAATAACAAACGTTTGGAGAGACCTAAGTGAATACCTCCGTAGATTTCATCCTCTTGCTGAGTTTTGTCTGGCCACTTTGTGTGCTGTGGTTATTTACTACTGATTATTATTTGTGGACAGCTGTGTTTTTCTAAGTGCGTATATACGTGTTGCTTGTGTACATTTTTGTTATGTTTTGTCGTCTGTGTATTCGTGTTTTTTCGGGTTTAATAGACAGCATTATTTGTTATTGAGG